>VZTA01012502.1:0-41852 GCA_013398855.1 Mohoua ochrocephala | reverse complement strand
CCACAGCCTGAGCCTCCCACAGCCTGAGCCTTCCAGAGCCTGAGCCCTCCAGAGCCTGAGCCCTCCAGAGCCTGAGCCCTCCACAGCCTGAGCCTCCCAGAGCCTGAGCCCTCCACAGCCTGAGCCCTCCACAGCCTGAGCCCTCCACAGCCTGAGCCTCCCACAGCCTGAGCCTCCCACAGCCTGAGCCTCTCACAGCCTGAGCCCTCCAGAGCCTGAGCCCTCCAGAGCCTGAGCCTCCCACAGCCTGAGCCCTCCAGAGCCTGAGCCCTCCACAGCCTGAGCCTTCCACAGCCTGAGCCTTCCACAGCCTGAGCCTCCCACAGCCTGAGCCCTCCAGAACCTGAGCCCTCCACAGCCTGAGCCCTCCGGAGCCTGTCAGCCCAGTGCCTGTGGGCTCGGAGCCGGGCCGGCTCAAGGATGGCAGCCAACACTGTATTGGCCCATCCTTAGGCAGGGCCTTACACATCAGTATAGATGCACTGTCCACACCCACAGAACCCAAACTGGGCAGGTGCTGAAATCCCCGGTGCTGGGAGGTCCTACACGCATTGCACTGGCCTGTCCAGAGTCTTTTCTTCCTCCCTTTTCCTTTTTTTCTTTTAAATTTTCATGCTCATTTATAAGGAACGGTCTTCCATACTGGTAAGGCAGCACCCTTGATAGGAAAAAGTAGAATCAACTGGAGGCCAAAGAAAGAAATTCAGCTACAGGATCCATCTGCCATGAACTGCCCTTTATTGTGGCAGTCTTTGTCCTGAAGAAAATTACAAAGAAGAAAGAGGTCAACCCACTCAACAATTAGAAGATGGGGTGGGGACTGCACCAGCTCCTACCTGATGGGGACGGAGTAAATGAACAGGTTAAAACCAAAAACATAATCACAGAAACAACAGTTGCTGCACTTTCCATTTCAGAATTTACTCAGCTTGCTGCTGCAGCGCTGGATACGGCAAATGAAATTCCATGTTCGAGCTTTAATTACAAGAATTGTCTCTAACATTAGAACTTTGGTATAAGTTAATTAATGCAGAAATTGGCACTAATAGATACAGTTTCAGACTCATTTGATTATCATCAGAAGCTAGTGATTTCAAAAGGAAAATAATGCTTATTTTATGCAGAAGTTGCCAATCATTCCAGAAAAATACAAGGTGGGGTATTTTGAATGTTACAGCAAATTAAACTTTTTAAAGCAGTGTAACCAGAAGAGGGTTATTTTAAAAAGTGCTACTTTTGAAAAGCTGATTGCCCAACACTATAAAAATGGTCAAAGCCATAAATGCCAAGTTCATTTTTATTTCACTTTGGAGGTAACTATCTTTCAAATCCCAACAGCTGGACTATTTAATACAATCTGGTGAATCAAAGTATAATTCTTCACTGGGCTCACAGTGGGGAGTCTGCATTAGTGTATGGCAGCATTCCAACAACTGATGCACAGCCAAACGCTCTGAAGTCTGTTTCATTTATAACAAAAATGGATAAAATGGCAATCATATTTACCACCTTCAAAGGACAGAAAAATGAAAGATGTCGATATAAAGTAGTTTAATGGAGAAAACCGGTGATTAAATCAGTGTTTGCAGCATAAAAATAAGAATTACTATCCGACTTTGTTGTACCAGTATTGCCTTCTTCAAATCCTTTACACTGGTGCGAGCACCAGCCTGACAATGCTGCTGTTACAGCTGAGGCATTGTTAAAAATTATTAACCCTATTTATCAGGTATTCACAGCTTACTTTCAACAGTTTGTCAAGAGCAGAATGTTTCGGTGTGAAGAATGAACATAATTTTGGTGCTCTTTTTCAAAAAAACAGCGTCTACTCCTACAAATAAAGCTGGGGACAGCAGTGTGTAAAGACAGAGTTTGCCACAGTTCTGAACAACTCGATTTTGTCCAGCCAAGATATCTGTGTTTAGGTCTATGCAAAGCTCTTCCCTCATTAAGATTGTTAATGCTGTTATCAATATTCTTGTTATTTGTCCAACTCTATATTAAACCAGAAATTGAGACCCTCGTTCTATTGTACTCATGCACACACAGTTGTTCTCAAGTCTGCCTATATTTTTATGACTAAGCACAAAAAACCTGCCCCGTGAAATATAGATTTAGATGATAAATGCATTTGAGATTAATTCTATGGGATATGCAATGTTCCATGCTCTGTTATCTAAGAGTATCAGAAGCAATCTGTTCTGTTTATACAGCTACAGAGCCTACAGAAGGTGTAAATACTAAAGGGTTACTAAAGGCTGTGAACTGGCACTGCTGTGACCTTTGCATAAAATTTACAGTAGGAGCAAAAAGGACAAACTAAGGATCCGATTGTCAACTGAGACTTGGATTTTCTTTGTTTCCTCTGGTAATATTAGAAACTTGGCATTATTTAACCTGGGTCGGTGCTCTATTCATGAAATCATTGTAAAGTCATTGTAATATGCATCCATTGGAAAACAGAATTTTATGCCAGTATTCATTGAGAACAAAAGCAAAAAGTGCAGATGTGTCTATTATTTCAGAATTCTTAACAAGGCAGGAGAATAAGCCAGAGAAGACCACAGGCCAATACTGAGCAACAATAAAAAATACACCAATTCCAAGTATTGAAAGTCTTGGGAGAACAAAAAAATTCCATCACACGACTACCAGTATTTGTCCAACAGAGATTGCAGGGAATATAAACAGTGACACTGGTGAATTAGCCCTTTGCTCCCTTCTCTGATAGTACCAGTGCTACCTGCAACACCAGACATCTGTGAAGGAAGTGCAAGAAACCTTCTCCATTTCAGAATGCCCCTGCTAAATCCAGCTGAGTACAAAGGTGGTCAACACAGCAGCCAGCAGAACAGAACTGCAGACAATCTTTAGGCATGGCAATCGTTCCCATTTTCAGGTGCTTTTTTTGAAAAAGCTCCAAAAAATCAGAGAATTTACTTAAATGAAGAATCTGGGAGAGCTTCTGCCTGCACTGAGAAGGCACACAAAGAGTACAAACTAAGGAAAATCTATCAGTAGCTTTTAAAGCAGTTAAAACTGAGGAGACCTCCAACTTCCAGAACATCCCATTGTTTTCTTCATCTGTTTTTCAAACCAAATTGCCCATGTTCAAGCTGCACTGGAAAACCTTTGCACTTCAGTCCAGCTGAGGCCGAGCTGCTCCCTGCAGAGCCGGTGGATGATTTGGGGTACTAAGATTACAGCCGGGAGAGGGAGGACAAATCCTTTAATTGTATAAAATCATCAGATTAACACTAACCCTCTCTGTAGTGCGCTCTGTCAGCAGAGAACTCTGCACCCCAGAAACACAATGTTTACAAAGTGCTGAAAAAAACCCCACCAAACAACCAAAAACCCAGGGGCAGAGCCAGACACACCTTTCCCTTCTGTGCCTACACCCTGCAGGGGGTCACAGCAACTCTCTTTGCTCCCAAGGAATATAAATTGACACCTCCTCTAAGCAGTTGTCACAGAATTACACTCGTGCTGGGTTAAACACTGGGGAAGAGATCTGCACAGGAAGTTACCTGCACACTGAGGTATGGCCCCAGTTTCTCTACAGGACACACACTACTGATGTCTCCCCCCTAAGCACCACCCCAGCAAAATTTCACACATTCCAAACCACCTTCTTAATGGCTTCAGACACACAAGAACCTCTTGCACTGAAATAACACCTCACCTAGGGGTTCTAAACTCAGGTTTTCTACAGCAAGCTGCACATTAAAATCTAGGTGAAGAAAAGAGAATAAACCCTGCCCTGCAAGAGACACCTGGCAATTATGAGACATGCAGTCCTCCCCTGTGATGGGAAAGGTTTGCTAGGCTGCTGCAAACAGATAAAGAAGCCACACCTTGGTCAGATTTCAAGGAATTGCAAATGATGAGGGAGCTGCATCCTTTAACCACAGGTGTGAACAGGGAGAAGAGGATTTCTCATGCAGGGTATGCAGTCCAGGCAGGGCACTGTTGGGTCACTTAACACAGGCTACTTTAGGGAACGGACTGGTGGAACAGGAGCAGAGCATGGAGGGAAGCAGCCCCTGCTGCAGAGCACATTTCAGGGTAATTCACTGAACCAGCTCTTGTGTGGCCCCCCCAGGACACCCAAAAAGGTTGGACCACATCCTCTGGTTTAGCTTCACTCATCCAACGAATCCATGGATCCAGGATGCACTAAGAACACTCCAGAATATAAATCAAAGCATAGCAAACGCAGAGAACAGCGAGATTTGCTTCAGAAGTGCTCTGCTGATCCAAACTCAGCTGCTTCCAGGGAAGCCCAGAGAAAACTACCTAATTACAGAGCCTACTTGTCAGACTTGCTGGCCACATGAACTTCCCTCTGCTACCTGCTTCCAAGGAGCCCTGTTTCCAACAGAGCTTTCACACCTTGGAGTCCGGAGGCTGCTTCTACCAACCTCTGCTGCAAACAGCAGCCAGGAGAGAAAAGGAAAGCAATTGCACTGCAGCGTGGTATGGGGCCTGCAGGCCGTCCCTGCTCCTCCTGCCAGCCTGGCCACACAAGAGCAGGAGAGCCCCAGCACCTTCTCTCTCGCTGGAAAACCATCCCTAGGGATAAGTGTTGCCAATCAAGCAGGTTTACACCAGTGACTCAGTGCAAGGAAGCCCTGCAGCACTAAGGACTCTGGCCCACCACATTTGTTTTAATGCTTTAAACAGATAAATTAAAGTGAAATGTGTCTTTAGGGATGTCACTGAATAGGCAAGCTGAGAAATAAATTGAGCTTCACATATGCTTTTATAACACATAACAACTGTGACTGTCAACACAAGATCCTTTTCACTGTCAATTCACCACGCAATCTGCAAGACCTTGGGGCCTGCAATTATTTCATTTCCTTTCTTGTAAATGCAATTTCCACTTAGTTCGGTGGAATAAAGGTACACAAAAGGTGACAGGAGTTGCTTGTATTTTCTGGTTTGTTCAAAATCGTAGAAATCCACAAACTACAAACACATTTTTCAGGAACAACCTCACCCTTCTGTCAGGGTAGGAGTTCAAGAAAATGCAAAGGCATTATTCACGTCGAATTAACTGTTGAACATAACTTCATCTTTCTGATTAAATTAAAATGAAGATCATCTTTTGTCTACGGATACTTACGTGAAATAAAAGGGGAAAATACGTATGATTGAAAAAGGCATTCTGCTTTTAATTCTTGGTAGGAATTAAATACGACTGCAGAGCACAAAAGGAAACTGGGCTCTTTAGCCACTCAAAAATAAATGATGAAAGTACCTGCATAAGAGTGAAGTATCAATTCATAAAAACAGATGCAAACTGAATATTCAGCTCATTTGTCATGGCTTCCTCCTCTGAACAAAGCAATGGAGACTTGCTAGAATTGGCACTGGTGGTATTTTCTAACTGACAGAGCAGGAAATCAGAGGTTTAATTAGCCATAACTACAATATTCTGCCAATCTGATTTGTCTCATCTCTTTCCTCTTCCTGAAGTGACAAACTGACAAGCAACCTGGCAAGGGAACCGAAGCAAGTGCACAGCCTAGTTCCAAAAGGAGCTGGGTACTGCCGGAGAACAAACCAATCCTCCAGGGAATCTGTCTGAAATAAATATTGCTGAAGTAAGTTTAACTCTGATGCTGGTTTCAGGTCTTCAGTCTGCTGTGATGAAAGATTCTGCTGCCCATCTGTGCTAATGCAGCACAAATTTATTTTTTTTTTAAATCATGACATTTCAAGGTAATTCAAAATTTTTACCAACAAATTTTTAAGAGTAATAGTCAAGAATTGTTTTGGCTCAAGAGAAACTGGCCTGCACACCAGCATCTAAACCAAGATGACTCACGTGATTGTATTTTTTAAAATATTTGCCAGAACTACTTTTAATCAAGAGGTAACCATATAACTATCATCCCTCTTCTCTTCAGGATATGGAAAAAACCTTCCACCTTGTTATTCTTCAAAACCTCTTGAGGTTTTTTTTTTTGACAGAGAAGATGAATTTTTTTTTTGAAGAATGTTCACAGGTTTTTAGAGGGAAAGAACTTTATTACAGAGAATTTCATTTCTCCTTTCACATGAGACTGCAAATTATTTGAGGAGTCAGTGTAAACAGCTGCAGACTGTACATTTATCTTGTTAACCAAAACTGGTATTAAATCACTTTCAAAACACACCAGCTAAACACATCTTGTACTGCAATATATCTAGAAATCCATATTCTACTTACTGTAAAGTAGGCTTGGAGCCTGTAGCACCCTTAGGCTGGTTGGGGACAGGACCTGAGTTGGGTACTTTGGAAGTGAATTCTGTCTCCACGTCTTTCTTGGTCAATGCTGCCTGTGGGGCACCGGCTCCCGAACCCAGCACAGGCAGAGACTTGGATTCTGATGTGGCCAAGATTCCAGTGGGACCTAAAATCCAAAGAAAGTTTAGTGCTTCCGTTATCCAGATCGGTCCAGAAACAACACAGGAGCAGAGCAGAAGCCAAGCTAATTGCAGAAATCAAAATGGAATTTTAATGAACAGCATCCAGTGCAAGAGAGTATCAAAATACCACATTTACAGCTCCTGCTCTCCCCACCAAGATCTGCCCTTTTCCTGTACCACAGGCAGCACTTGCTGTGTTGATCCTCCTGCCTTCTGTCCTGCTGCCCACGCAGCCCTACCCAGGCACAACTTCGGTGCCCTCCCAGCCTGATGGCTGAAAAGCCTGTTCCCAGTACAGGCTGAGGAGTCAGTGACCTGTCTGCAAAGTCCAAGATAAAACTCTACAGTGACATTCAAACCAGCCACATCTGCATCAGCTATGGCATGGACTTACACCTGCACAGGCTGTTTGTAACCAAGCAGAACATCAACAGTTTCTTACAGAAGATGACAGTAAAGCACAGCAAAAAAACTGCAGACCCCTGGTCTGCTGAAAAGGTTAATTCAAATCACCAGTCCTGCATCTCTTTTCTCTAGCTAGCATTACTTTCAAGAGTATTTTCACAGTAGATTCAAGCAATAACTCCAGCAACAACATCTGAGCTCCAGGCTGGAGAGAGGAATCTGAGTGTGTGAGTCTGTGTGTGCAGAAAATCCTGACGGAATCATCTCTCGGAGAAAATGGGATGAAAAGCAACGGGTGAGACAGGGAAGGGAGTCACTGTAGAAGAAGGTGGAGTTCTCCAGAAGGGCTGCAATGGCAATGGTCTGGAAGAGAATGTAAAGCTTCAGGAGTCACTTTTAACACAGGGAGAGGAAGAGGACTCCAAAGGAGACCAGCACTTACTGCCACTGTCCTGGTCAGTGGTCACTTTCCGGCGTCGCAGGACTCGTTCCAGCTCTGTTTCACCACTGTCTGTTTCAAGGGACTTCAAGCTTCGGGAACTGGTGGATTTATTCAGTGTTTCCTACAGCAAGAAATAGGCACGAGAAACTCCCTGAGGACAGATTATGCCTTGCCAAGCAGCTCATGTGCTCAACTTCAGAATCTTTCACGCTGCAGTTCTAGAGCAGCGTGCCAAGCCCTTCCCTCAGTACAACAGGAGCACCTGGGATCAGCTCACCACCCCCACCCTTACTTGGGTTTAATGTAGGGATAAACCACACTTACTACACATTAGGGGGGTGATATCAGGCGCAAGAGAGATGCTCTGGATCACTAATGAACAAATTCTGATGTTTTCAGGGAACTGCCAACTCCCTCCATCTTAACATTTAAAGCACCTTAAAAAACTGCTAGAGAGTTATCATGCACATAATTAACCTCAATTAGCAAAAAGCCAAAGATATATCTGTCACTGCTCCAGTGGGTTTTATAGTTTAGCATGGTCCTGTGTTGCTGCAGCCTGGTGTGTACATGTGTCTGCAGAAGTTAGTATTTATCAGCTACTCTCTCTCTCCACACTTCAAGGTTTCTCTTTTGCACAGAGTTAGACCTCAAACTGAAATGGTTTTTTATATATACAGAACAGAAATGAATGCTATTACTGCCTCATGCCAAGGCTAGCTGCAGTATCAGTGAAGCTGCAAGTCCGGGAGCGCTTTTCTTAAAGTGGGAGGAAAAGAGGCTTTAAGCAAAGCCTGAAACCTCACCAACTCGCCTTCAGGAATTTAAACATGCATTTAGTGCATACTGCATGCACTTCCCAACTCACAACAGTCAGTTACTGGATCAGAACCCACTCGATTGTAAAATTTGCCCAAAATGTTTATAACGCAACTGAAAATTTGGTACCCATATACTATTCCATTCTCTTTTTGAGTCTTCCCAGAAATCCTGTTTATTCAGTCTTCCAAAACATGTCAGACTCAAATAGCATTTTTCCAGACCACAAATAACATTCTATTGACATCTTTTGTTGATAAGCACATAACTTCTGAGCAGAAATAGCCAACGACAAAAGGAAATAGCACTTCAAGCTGCACAAGCTGTGCTACTTTCAAGAGCCCTGCAAAGTAACTCTCAATTCTTCACTCCTGCCTAAAAGTTAAAATATTTTCTTTCAAAACTATTTGAAATTTACTGAGCAGGTTATTCATTAGTAGTATGCTCCAGATCTGTACAAATGTACATGTACAAAAAGCAACTTAAAAAAGGGAGTCACTCAAACTCTGGAATCTGCACAACATAAATGCGTTTTGTTTGTAACAATTATATGGAGGTCTACACAAAATGCATAATTAGCATAGTAACAACAAATGTTTACTCCATCACATTCCACCCCCATGTTTGTTGTCTGACTGTGCATAATCACTGCTCTCAGGAATAGACTGGAGCTGCATTTTATGCAGTTTGTCTTGCACTGCAAATACCCTGAAAGGCTCAAAAGCAACGAGCCCGACACAGAAGTGCAGTGCCTGCAGGTTTCTCTCTGCTCTCTCTGAAGTGCATAATCAAGTCTCCCCTGGTGCCAGTGGCACAGTGCTGAAGAAATAAAACAGCTATTAGAGAACGAAAGGACCTCGGGCAGGATGGCTCTGTCCAATCCTCGCTGGTCCAAACAAGCACGCCACATCCCACTACTCCTGTAATTATGGAATTCTGCTTAAAGCACAGTCTCAGTGTTGCATTTCATTCCTTTCCTATTTACCGCCGCATTTAATTATGTGTCCCTCTAATTAGGGCTCAGCATTAAGGTCTGGTGACTCTCTAGATCATTTCTTCCCTTCCTCCCCTGCTTTCACATGAGTGGAGAACAGCAACTTTAACACATCACTGGTGCCCCACTGGTGATTTTAAATCACAGCAGAGGCTGTGGCTACACTCTGCTGTACTGTCTTGCATCCCCCAAAACACCACTGAACTGGTTTTTACAAGGGCTGTTTAACCACAGGATGGTGAGAATGATTACCTTCACCTTCGGCAGAGCGGAAGTGAAGTATTTTCCTTCAATACTGGCAGAATTTCACCTGACGTGCCAAAATGGCACTTCAAAAGCTTCAGGGTTACAGAAGTCAGGGAGCAGGAACTACAGCTCCTTCTGACTGATGCAATTTTAGTTCTTGTACAGAAGAAGCAACCAGTTAAAAACAAGCAATGCAACACCTGAGTAAAGGACACGACAGGAGCAAACTTAGCACGTTGCTCTCAGCTGGACCAAACATGCCTAATGTTTTTGTTTTGTGATAAGTGGTTATGTGGACAGCTATTCAGAATCAATTTTTTCCACATATAAATGCAGACAGACCAGAGCTATTGCTTTATTTAGACTTCACCCATGCTAACAAGGAATCTGGTGCCACAGGAAAGAGACCAGTTAATGAGGAGAACTCTACGTTCACTACATGTGCAGTCCAGGGGCTTTACTTGGGACTAGATGCAGATACTCGGCTGCCTCTCCATCCCTAAGCACCCCCACTGTGAGTATTTGGAAAGTTTCCAAAGGATCCATGGCAGACGCAGACCATAAAATCCCCTCTAGTGGCAGGAGCACACAAACCCAGAGCAGAGTGCAACAACAAATTCTCCTGGCAAGACTAAAACCATCCTTAAGTCAAAGGTGGAAGTGGGAGATTTTCTCCAAAACTGCCCTATGGCTTCAAACCAAAATGCAGAAGTTTCACAGTTTGGACAGAAGGCCCTGTCAGCTCAATGAGAAGAAAATGGAATAGAACATGAAAGTTCTCTTACCAGAATCCCTTTTAGTTCTTTCATTGCACTTTCAGAGGGCTTTGGTGTTTCTGGCTGTGAACAAACACAACACACAGATGTTAAAAGCCATGAGAAATGTCCCAGGGCAGGCTCTGTACCTGCAGACAGACCTCACACAGGGACTGCTGCACAGGCCCGTGGGTGTGTGACGTTCCTCTGCCCCCTCCTCCCGTGGGCACGGGGTGAACATCCCAACTATTTCCTTACTCAGATGAAGAGAAGGGCCCCAGCTCTTGGCACTGTGAATCACAGACTATACATAAAGATTATGCTTTTGTGAAGGAGGTAAGCAATGTTTTACAGTAGCCACATCCAGGTATTAGGTGTAAGTGTTGCATAAAAGATAAAAAAAGTGCTAATGCAGTCTACTTGTTGATCATCCCCTTGAACCACTTCAGGTATTCTCTCTGTGCTTTTTGTTTCTTAGCAGCTGTTTGTTTACAGGCTTCTTTTCTGTGTCAAAGAAACTGGCCTTCATTTACTTACTGCTGCCTTCATTTTTTTTTCCTGTTCTTCAGGTATATGCTGCTCTAATTCATTTTATCCAAAATCAAGCAAAGTAAATGAGGGGAGGAAAATGTATTCTTCTGACTATTTAACAGAAAAGTTTATTTCCAGGGTAAATTACTGTACTTAGCTAAAATTATTGGTCTGCTACTTATTCCAAACCTTTGTTTTAGGCCTGCTGGACTGGTTGACTGGTCTCAGGTGAACTCCCTTTTTAATCCTGTCCATCATTTCTTCCACAGCTTGCCTCTTCAGATCTGTAACTTCTTCACCTGCTAGAAAAGTCAAAGAGCAGACCACATTTCAGATAGGAACTGCAGAGAAATGGTACAAAGTAAAAACCACGTTCTAGTTCTGGATACAGCGACCTTTGCTATCAACTCAGCCGTCCCAAGCTCCTCAAGGTTAAAGTGCCAATCTACACTGAGGAGCCTGACTTTGCAAATGCCCAATTGCAGAAGTTTGGACAGAACCAGGGCCCACACCCTGAAAAACGCAAAACTCCTGGAACTGTTTGGGAATTGCAAAAGCTCAGTGCTCTAGGCTGAGGCTTCAGGGACTGAAAGAACACATCTCTGCTTCCACTGTGGCTCAGCAGAAATTCCCACAGCCCCACTGACACAGGACAAGTTGAGAAGGCCCCGTGACAGCAATTCCCAACCGTGTCTCCCATTTCACATGGGTTGGAGAACCCGGCTGGAACAACACACCAGCACCTCAGACTGAACTAAACTCGCCCCTTCAAAAAACACTGCATCAAGTTAAAGGGAAAAACTGAAATACCATGAAAGGAAATGGCTGCTTTTTCAAGAGATTTGGTATCAGGACTGCAAAATATTCAGATGACACGGGTCTCTGTGATGAACCTCAACAACACCTGTTAACTTATCAGCATTCTGGATAACAAAACCAAAGAGCCTTAACATGCCAAAAAGGGGAGGGGGGGGAAGAGCACTTAAAGCAAACACATGGAGAAATAGGGTTGATGCTATTCAAAGCTACAACCTTGTACCTTATATAACAGGAATTTTAAAGACTTCCGCTCTCTCACTTGTCAGGGTACTATTGATGATTCATAGGAATGTGGTTTCTGTATTCTAAGCTGATTTAATGTCAGGCTTTAATTTCACAAACAGGTTGTTTCAAATATAAAAGCATAATTGGTGGTATGGGATAGAAACCACTCATTCTAAGTCCTTACCAGGGGTCAAAACAAGCCTCAAGTTTGATATAATAACTAGATCAAGAAAGAATTTCCTCCCTTTTTAAAAATTTTTATTTTAAAAACAGCTCAACTATTAAGAGAAAAAGCAGTTTATGTGATTGAAGAAAGGTCAGAACTGTTAGTTTGCTAATAAATAATGAAAGAACGGGGAGTAGAGAACTTAAGAGTGAATTTCATAGTATTTCTAGCAATCACTGTTAGTGACAGTCTCAACAAAAAGGTGTAATCAAAACATCTAGGATGCTTCGAGGTAGGGAACCCTGATAAATCAAGGCACCATAACTGGACTTCTACTGAAAGATAAGATTGACTCTTCATCAGAGATCTCGGTACAAGGTCACCTCTCCAACTATTTTATCCGCACCAACAACCTTGTTTCTCTCAGACTGGTAACCAGTTCCCAGAAATTCCCCCAGGGACCTGCCCAAGACACTCCATTCCTCAGTTCCTCACCTGAAAAATGGGAGGAGTAATACTTTCCTTCCCCCACTTCCTGCCTGTTGGTTCCATGCAACAATCCAGCCTGACTTACATACCATTAGTCTGCTAACAGCAGGGGGGTTTTTTTTTAACAGTTATATCCTATAATTTCAGCCAGGTTCCCTTCTTTGTTTAAGTGGCAGCAAATGAGTTAAGCAATTCACTACAAACAAACTCCTGCTGTTTCAGAAGGAAGAGAGAAACAGCAAGAAAACCCTTGGTTATTTAACTGGCAATGCCTGTCTAACTAGCTCTGACTCTTCAGGCACTCACAGTCATTTGTAAATCTGTACTTAACTCCTGTTCTCAACCTACTAAGTTTCCAGCTTCCATTAACAACAATAAAATGCAATTTCAGCTGTTACTTTGCATGCAGAGCCACCTTAGTGCAAGACTGTTTTGTTTTAGGTTTTCAGTGTTATTAAAGGATTAGAATTACAGTCAACTCGGAGTGGTAATTTCACAAGATATGAACTGAGGAATGAAAACTGAAGTATTTAACAACCAAGCTCTGTGGAGAGGCTCTGGACAGAAGAAATTGCCGTGTGGAAGTCCAGAAATTTCCTTGTATTATGCTGAACATAACCTGCTCTCTGTTTAATGCTTGTAGGTTTGGTCTTCTGCCTCTTCCAGGTAACCTGTGGAAGCACAAAACCCTGCACATGCTGCAGTTCAAGCAGGAAGATTACAACTTTTCTCCAGTTACAGCAAGTGCTAGGTCTTCCCTTGAGGTTTTTGACCTGCAGCCTCAAACACTATTCACACTCAAATCCTTTTGGAAATAGTAAATTGGATGCTGATGATCAGTTCAATTGTGGAGGCGGAGATGGCCGTGAGGGCCACACAAAGTTACTTGAGGAAGTCTGCAGCAGAATACAACAGAATGTTTCAGCTGGAAGGGCCCTGCAGTGACCACCTGGTCTGACAGCCTGACCACTTCGGGGCTGACCAAAAGTCAGAGCATGTTCTTAAAGGCCTCAAACACCCACAGGCTTGGGGCATCAACCACCTCTCTGGGAAGCCTGTTCCAGTGTTTGACCATTCTCACCATAAATAAACTCTTCCTTATGTCCAGTCTAAGCATTTCCTTGATGCAGTTTTAAACCACTCCCATGTGTTCTGTCACCAGATCCCAGGGAGAAGAGCTCAGCACCTCCCTCTCCCTGTCCCATCCTCAGGAGCTGTAGGGAGCAATAAAGTCACTCCTCAGCCTCCTTTCCTCTGAAGCCCTCAGCCACCCCTCACAGGAACTGCAGAGCTATAGTACCAAAGATACCACTTCCCATCTTGGTGCACATATTCCTGGGCTACAATCCCACTTCTGGACTGCAAGGCAGAGGAATGTGCTGGCACATGGACAGCTGTAGTTAATGCTGACAATTAAAAGCATCTGAATCACCATCTATGTCCACAGCTCCCTTCCACCAGCTCTTCCTGCAGTACCAGTGGATAACCCACATGGCTTGAGAAGGGATGAGCCATACCTGACTCCTGCTGAGGAGGTTTCTCCTTCTTGCTCACGTTGGTGTTGGAGTGAGATCTCTTGCGAATCATCGACATGAGAGACCTTGGGGGGAAATGAAACCGCAGATTGTGATTCTGTCCTGGATCACCCACTATCAGAATGAGCCTGAACACGACACACCACCAGCTTGCTTATACCTGATTACACAGCCACTTACAAAAGACTCATTTAATGGCTCTTGAATGCAGATGCACTGAATTACCCCCCACAATGCCTCCCATCAAAATGCACCAGAGAAATTTATTTCTTTTTAACAGACATTAGGCACAAATCAAAACACTCCAGATTTGAATATTAAAAGCCAGTGGTCTCATTGTGACACATGACAAATGGAAGCTGCTCCGGCATAATAAACAGAAAGAAGAGCTGTAGATGTTGAAGTATTGTTCTCCAGAGGACACTTAAATATGGTGATCAGTATCTCCTCACCATCTCCAAGTTTGTAATCTTCTTACAGTGTCGAATAATTATACCCTCGCTATAGTCACAACGTAAAAGTCCACACCAGTAAATGATTAATCTCTGAGAACAAGTACAAGCTTCTGAGCACACCTGATGTGTCACCCCCTACTGAACATCATTCCTTACAGAGCAGAGTGACATCCCTGCCATCAAGGGTCAAAACTGTCCCAGAAAAAACCAGCACCCAGTGCTTATGCCCTAAAACAACTTTCTATACACACACATACGCGTCATAGTGCTTGAGGAAGATGTCTGACTTTCCTACTGAGAGGCTTAAAATTAATAGTTTCACCTATTCCAAACAGCAAAGGGCACAAATTTAAACAAAAAAAATCCCACAACACCCCTCCACAGTTAATTCATGCTATCCATCAGTGAGAAAGAAGCAAGTAGGCCAAATGAGTTAATGGACATAAAAGAAGCAAAAGGCCAGAGACTATCTTCCTGAACACGTTTCGTTTCTAAAAACAACGCAAAATGCACAAAGGGATGAATTCTCCCCACTAGTCATATCTATTCATATGTTTAACACAGTAGTTAACAAGACTCCTGGATGTCACTTCTATTACAGAAGGTTGAAAATTGTCATCAAAGTCCACTTATTCTTAAAACCACACAGGCAACATGAAGATTAGCTGAGTTTTTAAAATTAACTATGCACCCTCTAGTATTTAGTTAATTCATTTGGGTCTAATGCCTGATACATCACAGACTGGTCATCCTCTTTTATACTCCTTTGCAGAAATCAGGCCAAATTTTGGTAATTTTGCCCAAAACTGCTTGATGACTGGGTGGTGATTTTCTTTCTTTTTTTTTTTTTTTTCCTCCTTTTTAACTTATGAAAGTAATTGTGGGAACTCAATGGAGTCTGCATTTTCATCATCAGTATCTGACATGAAGGGACACACAATAATCTAACATATCCTTTGGTTCAAAGGAGTTTTCTTGGCAATAGAAAGCATTTCACAAGTCTATAATTACAGCTATCAGGTGAATAGAAAAAAAAAAATCTCCTAAATTTAGAGGAGACAGGTATCCCCCCTCCTCCACAGTCACAGTCTAGACAATTTGTTGAGCTTGGCAAGGCAGACACTGTTCAAAATCGATCAGGGTGTAAAGTCTGGGGGCAGGCAGGGCACCGAGCGTGTCCCTGCTGCTCGGGAGCCCCAGACAGGTGGAGAAAGCCTTTTTTCCTTTACAGACACTCTTCCTGCCTGGATGCCAGCTGATGTAAGGAACTGTGCTTCTGCAGAGCAGCACTGCTGTGGCCGGGGTGTGAGCACTCACCGAATGGGGTTGGGAGGAGGAGGAGGAGGGAGAGGCGGGGGCGGCGGCGGCGGCGGGGGCGGAGCAGGGTTTTCAGACTGCTGGATTCGCTTCTGAAGTTCATCGACTGCACAAGAGCAATGAAGGAAACCACAGTGAGTTCTTGGGGTCTCTCATCGCCTCTAAAAACCAGCTTTGATGGTTTAAGAAAAAAACCGCTACTAATTAACTAAAGAACAAACAAGACAAAACCACACAACTGCTAGAAGTCCATTTGTTGACGTTTTCTACCAAGAGCAATGCAGGATTCCCATGAAACCAATTACCTCCAACCTGAGTTACTACTGAAACTGAAACTCCCACTCATACAGGATTCTTCATATAAAATGATAGAGCAGAGAAAACTTTACCCCACTTCTGCAATGGTCTATTTGAGGTTGTATTTGAGAATGAACTAACGAGAGATGAAAGAAATTGACAGTTTCAGCCTCCAGACCCATCTCTGTCTTACTGATGGTGTGGGTTTTCCCCATAAAAATGGTCAAAGCTGGGTGGTGGCAGAATGGATTTTTTTCTCTCCTGTTTTCATGTCAGACCTAAAATGTGGAAATTACTTTTCTGCACTTGAAATGCTGTCAAATATAATTAACTGGGGAAGGGCAGAAACAGATTAAAAAAGAGTCTTGAATTTCTTTTACTTACAAAAATCCTTAGCAATTGTTCTCTGTACTGTAGCTTATGGTAGAAGTAAGAATATGATTTCCAAAGTGGATATGGTTCTTTGTTCTTGCAGTGATGGATTCGAATTAAAATTACAGTTATTTTAGACTTACTTTTAAATAAAAATCAACTGAGTGGCTTTAAATTCCAGGTACCATCTTTTGTGTCTTTCACACAGACACCCATTCCCATATATTTATCCATCTGTAAGACTCAGAGCAACCTAACAGCAGGATTTTTTGTTTCTTAGAGAAGTTTTACAAGGTGATTTCTCCACACACATTTTGGACACAGTCATTCTGCAGCTGAAGGCAGTTGCTGTACTTTGTCTGGTGATTTGGATCTGTCTACAGGTCTGGATCACAGCTACACAAAAGCTTCTGGGGTCTCAAATGTAACGTGTAATTCCATTAGATGTGCACCAACCACCCCCTCCACACGCTTTACTCCTAAAATGAAAGTTATTACACAATTTTACCTGAGTGCTTTAGGTCTCTAGCTTTTTCTTCTGCGTGGTGACACTTCAGCTCCAGTTCTTTTTTATCTTCTTCCAAAAGTTCTAGTTGCTGTTTAAGGCGACTAATCTCCTTATGCAGCGACTGAGTCTCTAGCTGCTCTTCTAATTCTTTGATCTGCAGTTGGCAAACAAGAGCATTCATCACAATAAAAGGCATTTTCTGTCCCTCCCAGGGGCAAATAACCCACTAGGCACAGTTATGCCTGAAAACATCATGTTATAGTATAGGAGTGAGGCACAAGTCCCAGAAAAAGGAAAATTTTTAAATGAGAGCTGGAAAGATTCTTCTGAGAGATGTCAGAATTTTCTGTTATGACCCCAACTTGCTTTATCTCTTCTTTAAAATATGTCTTTAGTTCCAAAGTACTTAAGCTTTATGTTGTTCCCTTTTCTTTTTATAGAGTTTTTATCACATAATTAGAATTTAATTTCAGAACATTTCCTCATTTGAAGCACAAGAACATTGACATTTTTGTTCTCTCACTGCTTCCACTGACAGGCTCATTATTTAAACTCCCTTGTCTCAACTTATGCAGATGTCAGTGGGGGAATTATGGAATATCTGATTCAGAGGCAGCATTCAGATGCAGAGTAGCAGTAACTTCCCAGCTCCCTACATATGTACATTTTGCTCTAGACTTCAAAGTAGCCAAAGATGCAGAGGTTTTCCATGAAGTGGCAATTACTCTTCCAAAATACTCATTCAGAAGCATTTGAGATTGCATGGCCTCAGTAATGCTGCATGGATGAAAGGACAGGAACTCTTTGCCTGACCCTAGCATTACTCTACTAACAGAGTTTTAGGAACAGGTCTCGGGGCTAAAGGAAAGCTCATTTTCAGGCTTCCCTGGGAAGCAATGGTGATTTCTTCCAGTTAAGAGCTCGATCTAGTCCAGTTTCAGAGAACATATTTGTTTATATCCCATCAGTTTAGATCCTCTCACACCACTTTGCAGATTCACCTTACCCTTCCCTGCTCCAGCACCTCTGCCTTTCCCCCATCCATCTGTTTAGCAAGACTCAGACCACCAAGGTGAACTGCCTACCTCTCACCTCATGTTCTTCCTTGCTTATCACCCCAAGACGCCCTTTGTATTACTCAACGTCCAAAATATTCTCCCGTCATCTCTTCACTTAATGGAACCTGACTTACTGCTTGTAATTGCACTTTGCTGGCACCCAGAATAAAATACTCACCCAAACCAGAGCCCTTGGGCTCAAGAGTTTTGTACTCATGTCTGAACAGTGACCCAGAAGAAGGGAATCAAAACCCTCCCTGAAATTTAGTTCTAAATTTCCTCCCCGAAATTTAGTTCTGAGCTCTTACAGGGGATATGATCTCAAGGAATTCTGAATGTAATAAAGACATTCCTTACATTCAGGAGGTTTTCAAAGACTTCTGCATGAGATGAAAAGAAATTCTGTTTTACCTTTTGCTGGTGTTGAAGCCTCTCTTCCTCTAATGTGTGGGTTAGCTTAGCGTTGTCATCCAAAGCCTTCAAAAGCTGTTGATCGGGAGCAGAATTTTGCAGAAGCAACTGACTCTGCCTTTTCATCTTGTTTTGTTCAATAAACATCTGCCAAAATAAAACCCATCCCCGACAAAAACAACAGTCAGGCACAGTCTGATGCTAAACTGGCAATTGGAAAGAAAATGAGATATCAACATCATGTTAATGCGGTAGGAATAGTGAGGAAGAAGCTGAGAAGGAAGGGGAAAAGAAGGGGAAAGGAAGGGGAAAGGAAGTTTGAGAGTAAAATTCACAAGAGCTAAGCTCACACTAAAAGGAACCAGGTGTTTGCCGAGAACCACCCACTGCTACACCTCAATCACCCACGTGTTGGCAGCATTCAGAACTTAAACACACCTCTGGATTCTGTTTCCTGGAAATGGGAACAATCTGATCCCCATTCCGGGAGCTCTGGGAAGATTAAAAGAACTCTAGGTGGAAGATAAAATATAGATGAATTCACAGGTTATCTCCTCAAACACATCTGCAAGCCTCGGTGTAAAGCCCACTTGTTTGAGGGTTAGCTGGATATGTGAATGATGGAAATTCATTTCTTCAGGAAATGAATTTCAGTCCATGTCTCTGTAATCAGTGTAGGCACTTGCCCTGGGAAAAGGCTTTTTAGGACAATTTCAGCCTTTTAGTTCTGATCCTTGTGTTCCTTCCTCTTCCCAAGTTGTATTTTTGATGTGGCAAATGAATATATTGTGGGGGGCGGGCAAAAATCAAAAGGTCTAGAGACCTTTGATATATGACCAGATAAAAAAATCACACACTTCTCTAGGCTTCACTTAAGAGGTGCAGAAGCTGTCAGCATATGCAGTTTCCCTAAGAGATCTGTTCCTCCCAGACTGTTTAGGAACTAGGAAAAAAAAAAAGATTGCTTCCCGACAAAAAAATTCCTAGTGAATGTATTCTGCACCTTGACATCTCTTTCAGGTGGAGGTTTGCCCCCAGGCACCACGGGCTTCCACTCGACAAACTCAGCTGTGCCTGTTCTCAGAGCAGAAACAGGGACTGGGTCATGCTGAGGTTTCACATGAGTGTGCACAGGTCAGCAGAGCCACTTACGGCAGGAGAACAGAGAGCAGCCTGAGAATGCAGGTACTCCCTCAGACTGCAAAAACACTGTTGTAGAGCTCAGCAAAAGCAAGGAGATATTTTAAGAATAAAGTATTAGAAATACAAAAGTTTTGTGACATCTTCTCAGATTCCCGTCCTGTTTATTCGCAAACCAAAACTACAGATACAACAAACATATGGTTTCCTCCTGTCTGGTGCTACTGCAATGCCCTGTGATTTATTTCTTTTAATACAATTAGATATTAAACAGATATGAGCTGATGCAGGTTTGTGGCAAGCATTCTTTGCAGACACTTCAGCTGAGCCTTCCCAGCAAGCAGCTCCCAGCGTAGCTGTGCAGACAGACCCAGAAAGCCGCTGACCGTGCTGAACTTTTAACTCCCCTCGCAGCCTGCCTGACCCTGCGTGCCAGGAGGAGTCAATTGATGCAGCCCTAATGCCAATAAAACCTGCAATGAACACTCCACTGGGCAAGGCTGAGCCAAGGGGGCAGGCAGCAAAGGACTGGAAGCATTTGATGGAGAGGAAATGATGAACGTAGGCGCTGGTGCTACGCTTTGTTATAAAAGAAACAGGAACAAATTGCTGACAGTGCAAAGCCAAATGTGCACTGGACATCAGCCCTCTGTCCCCAAATTCTGCCAGTCAAACCAATTTATGCTTATGTTACCTTATACTAGTAGGGCTGTGGCAAAACCAGTTCAAAGGCAAGAGAATTTCAGAATCAAAGCTACCCACAACAATCCATAAAGGTTTGCCTTTGTATTTCAACTCCTTCATTTACCATTTTGTATTTTTAAAAGAAACAGCATCTTTGAGCATTATGCTTGAGAAAGGCCTCGACATCACTGCAAAACAACTCAATACTGTCTCAAAAGTCTTTTGTGCTCCTGTTAGGTCACTCACAGAACTTATTTCACCCTGACAGAAACAATCCCTCTCCAGAAGCCAACTTCAGCAAACATCACAGTTTACCCACTGTCAACTTTCAAAGCAAAGTGAAAACCTGGATTTATTTTTATTTTTGGAGTCTGAAAAATAGTTTGAGGTGATCGATTCCAGATTTTTATTCACCAAGTTTCTGCCACTAAACCCAACCAGAGTTGTTCCAGCCTGAGGGAGCAGAAAGCCGCCAAAACAAGAAGAAATCAAGTAGAGCGACTTGATTTCTTCAACCTGAGCAGATACTTCACCAAATGTAGAAAATTCATATTCACTTTGTTTCATGTTCTTCTGCAACAAAATGATAATAAATCCTTTTGAAGATCTGGATGAAAACCTTTTCATTCAGAAGCTTTCACATCGAGTCCTGCATTTTCAATTAGCCTTATAAATTCCCTTCATGATATTGCAAATATGCTCCTGCTCACAAATATGAAAGTGTCCTCAACAACACAAAAAAAAATGTTTGATTATAAGGTAATGTTGCAATCACACACATGGGAACCAAATTCTCACGGGGAGTCCCATCCATCTCAGAAGTTACTTACACAGTTTCTCTAAGTGCCAGCATATTCCACGTGGAAGGGACAAAACCAGACAGGACAGTCTTGTCAAGCAAGCTGGTGGTACTGATTCAAAGTTTTTGAGAGGCTGCTCTGTGTGTTTGACGTAGGACAAAAAAGACCCTTAAAAATTAATTCTAATCTAAAATTTAAAAAATCAATTCCTGGTTCAGCAGGGCGGAAACCTGACTGTCTGCACAACCCTGAATATTAATTAAAGTGACTGCTGAAAGGGCAAAACAGCTACTAACAAGATTATTTGGACTAGGTGGAATTTAACCAATTGATGGATTAGTTCCGACTTTGCCACCTGCTAGACAATTATCTGCAGAGCATCCCAATCAATGCTGGAAACACAAGTCAATAGTGCAGGAATCTACTGAAAACCACGCCTGCAGCTAAAGGCAGATCACAAAGAAAACCAGTTTGCTTACACCTATCCTTCTAATGTTTAAAATCTCCCAGTGTTGTGCAAACCAGTTACGTATCTTTACAAAGGGAAGCTTCAAAGTACAGGAAATCTGGGAGCTGGCCACTTTCCATCAGCAGAGTTTTTACAAGAACTGGGGAAAGAAAGGGGTGAAAATACTAGAAGTTTTTCCCTTGACCTCAGTGAGGCCACACCTCATCCTCAGCCCCTTGCTCCAACCCCTACCCGACAGAGCGTTCACTGCAGCTGTTTTTTGTTTACAGCAGGGCTGAAAAAGGAATTCTTCCTCATTAAAAAAGTTAGAAAGCAACTCTGTTAGTGTCAAGTCCCTGGGAACACCAATCCTCATTCAAATATGGTTCAGGATAAAACTGGATGCTTTCCAACCAACCCTTCTCCCAGGAGCAAAACAGGACAAAGGAAATTCTTCAATATCCTCGTGTGGATACACTTCCATCTATACATCCTTTGGGTATTTGCTGTGAGCAACAACTTTTTTGTCTTAGTTACAGTTTGAAGGGAGAAAAACGTCCCAATACAGCAAGTGTTGTTCTAGTAGGGTGATCAATGGTTGAATAAAGTAAAATCAAAATCAGTGGCACGCTGTCCACTATAAATAGAGTAACAAAAGGTAAGTAGCAAGGCAGAGTCAAACTTGGGAAGTGTCAAACAGGAAAGAGAAGATCACTCAGCTGAGCAGCTGGTCCTTATTTCAATCCTCAGCAGCACTGCCCCATCCCCTCCACACCCCAGTGAAGAATCAGAGTCACAGAGGGGTAACCCATTTACATTGGTCACAGTTTGCAGGAGCTGATGCCTTTTGCATTATGTGCACCCTGAAGCCTTACAGTCTTGTGTTCAGACCTGAAAAAATCCCCAAGAGAGGTAGGATCAAGGTACTTGTATCTCCCCAAAAGAACAGGCTGTTTGAAGGATGTGAGGGAGACGACAGAGTGATTATGTCTGATTACGGCTTGACAGGACACTAAGTGGCTCTAAATTTAGGATTAGAATACAACTCCAGGTATGGTTTTTAGTTCAATGGCTAATCAGGAAAAAAAAAAAAAAATGTATATACACTCCTTTAGAGGAGTCAAAGTCTAATCTATCTGGATTTTCAAACTGACACAGAAAAAGTGAGGGGTGTGATCATGAAAAAGGACATATGCATACTATGGACAGCCAATAGTCACTCATGTAGACGAGTCACAGTATTTCAGACTAATAAAGATACAACTCAGTTGGTTTTACTTACCTGGCTAACTGCCAGACAGCTTCTGTAGGGACTCTTTTCTAAAAAGAGCTACAGCATTAGTAAGTTTGGTGGCTCAAAAGAAGAGGTCTAATTCACTCAGAATGGGAGAACTGGAGTAGGTGAGTTAAGCCTATTTTTTGTCCATCATTTGCTTCTCACCACAGAGGTGCTCGGAGCAAGTACTTTTGAGTGTGAGCAAACTGAATTCCCATCAACAATGTGACTTCCTTAAAAACGGAGCATTATTTATTTTACCAGCCTGTTGTGTACAAAAGGGTTCCTCAAACTACAGCACTCAATCTTCACTTATGAGGCACAACTGCCCAAAATACAGGGGAAAAAATAATCTCTATTGTTATTTATTTCTTCATTTCCTGCAGTTTTCTTTCTGTCATGGTAGAAGCATAGTGATACATTCTGTAACGCTCACAGCCTTACAGCATTTAGACACCAACTAACAGATTCAGAAGTAGATCATACACCACATGAAAAAGGAAGAAACATCTTCACTTTTTTTTCTCCCATACATTAATTGCCTGAACAAAAAAGAGATGGGGGGGAAAGAGACCAAAGAGTTTCCTAGAGCATACATCTGTTACCATTCCCCAAGCCTCTTCCTGGGAAAAAGCTTGATGAAACATATTAGCATTACATCATGCTTCAAAAGTGGTAACATCCAAGCTCAGGAGAATTCAAGTACTAACTACTTATCATGTCTCTTTAATTATTAAATCCAGTTCAGTCAGCTGGACTGCAAATTAATTATCTTCAGATACCAGTTGCTGTTGAACTACCCTTGGAAAAGCACAGAGTGTGGCACTTGTAAGCATGGAGTTGCCTCCCAGTGCTGGTTTTGCAGTATCCACTCACAAATGTAACATGTTAATGCAAAAGTCCTCACAAATTAACCCAAAAGGTCACAAATGCATCTGAGGAAGAGTTCTTTGGGAGCTCATGTCATCAATATAACCAAACTCATTGCATGGACCCTCATGAGTAGTGCGGACATCTGCTAAGAGTGACAATGATTTTCCCTGAGTTCACAGCCACCTTTTATCTTTCAGTATGGGAAGATTCAGTCTCAAAGTAAAGTCAGCTGTGCACTGGCCCGGGTATGGGATGCGGGTATTTTGAGGAAAAACAAGTTAAATGCAAACATTTTGTTGTGCAACAGTTACTTAGAAGCACAAACAGCTGTAGGATGGCGTGAGCGCTGAGCACGGGACGGAAAGTCAGTGGAAAGATGAACGATGGCACATTGGAGATTCACTGAGTTGTTTTAATCCACCTGGATCACAGTTCCTTTGAATGCAGTCCTTCAACTTCTCAACTACAAACTGTTTTGCAGGTTACCATAAAAACTTGGGAAACATTTTCTTTTTCCAGTTGTGCATTTTGATCAAAAGCCTGCGCTAGCCTCAGAAGTGAAAGGAACCCCAACAAACTGCTCAGCAGTTTGACACTTCGTTTCTATTTGTCCAAGATACAGAGGACAGGAAAAAAAACCATCTCAATGTCAACTTTGAGAGCACACTGCTTCTTCTCCATGAGGTTTCCAGAGAACTTCTGGTGCAGGGATTACCTCTACACCAGCACACACTAATAATAAACCGTTCACTTGTGCTGGTTTTGGCTGGAAGAGTAGATTTTCTCCATAGTAGCTGTTTTGGGGCTGTGTTTTGGATTTGTGCTGAAAACACCACTGATCATAGAAAGATATTTTCATTATTGCTGAGCAGTGCTTGCAGGGAGTCAAGGCCTTTTCTGCTCCTCACCCCAGTCCACCAGTGAGTGAGCTGGGGGTGCACCAGGAGCTGGGAGGGGACACAGCCAGGACAGCTGACCCCAACTGCCCACAGGGATAGTCCAGGCCACATGGCATCATGCTCTGCATGTAAAGCTGGGGGAAGAAGAAGGAAGAGGGGGACATTCAGAGTGATGGTGTTTGTCTTCCCAAGTGGCTGTTGTACCCACTGGAGCCCAGCTTTCCTGGAGAAGGCTGAGCATCTGTCTGCCCATGGGAAGCACTGAATGAATTTCTTGTTTTGCCTTACTTTTGTGTGCAGCTTTAGCTTTACTTAGGAAACTGTCTTCATCCCAACCCATGAGTTTTTCTCATTTTAACTTCCAATTCTCTCCCCCATCCTGTCAGGGGAAGGTGAGCAAGTCGCTGTGTGGGGCTGAGTTGCCAAACGAGGCTTAAACCACAACATCACTTTACAAAATATTGTTTCAAGGCAGGATGTATGTTTAATAAACCACTTATGCAAGATTATTTTGTTAGACTCATGAGATTTTTACAGCACTAAGAGTTTCAATTTGTTTCTCACACCGTGTTCTCCTGCTCTTGGCTTGCTTTGGCTGCATGTATTGTATTTTGCTCATCTTTGTGGGAGAGTGCTTTTCAGGGCTACTTCTATATTATTGCAATGGCCTTCAAGATACTCTCTGCCTTCCTTTGTTTTCTTATAAACTGCTCTACAAACAGCTGAGAGATCTTAAAGTGTCTCTTAAAACCTGACACTAGAATTCTGGTTAAGCTTGCCAAGATTCCTGTGTTAACAACCCTGTTTTATTCAGGTAGGTGCAGATTTTTCCATGCCTCCGCCCCTTACACACTCTATTTATTTAGTTCTTTTATGCAGATTCCTGTACCTTTCACAATGGATTGTGACTCACTTCAAACCCTCTCTCCTTTTCCTTCCCCCTCTCCACACCACGGCTGACAATATTTACTCAGTTTCTTTAGAACCTCTAAAGAGCATGAATTCTAATGTTTGAAGTTGGATCACTTTTGATTAATTAAATATATATTATGGTGGTGCCAGCAGCATGACTATAATTAAAGCTGTATTGGGTCTTTTTTTTTATTTTAATCAAAAGCTCTGATTTTCAAGTGTTCCCTCACTCCTATATGTGCCTGCTCCCTCCCTCTCTTGCTCCATGTCTCTCCTCTCCCCCATCTGTGCTCGCTTCTGCACACATGCTCACCTGCCCGGTATCTCTCACACCTGCACTCCCAAGTGCTCCTGTTCTGTGGAAAATCCTCCTCACCTGTCAGAAGGGCAGGAGGCCAAGGGCATCCCTCCAAAAAACAGCCCCCAGCAGCCACTTCCCTGGTCCCTCCTATGGCAGCCGTAATGCAAAGACAGAAAATGAAGCCATGCTATGGAGAAAGGGAAAGGGGTGGGTCTGAATGCATGAGCGAACCACACCATGAAGGCAAACTGATGGTGGTTCAGCTCCTTGGACAGACAACGTGCCCACTACCAAACAGGCACCTCCGCAGCTCCGTATTTTACTGAGCTAAAACACACATTTAGGCTGTTTGAGACACCACAAACACTAACACAGAACACTAAGATGTGCTATTCTTCAGCTGCAGTGACAGCCACGTTACTTGGAGCTTATTTCCTTTCTCCAAGTGCTCCAAACAAACCAAGAACAAAGCACTGAACATGCAGTGTTGCCCTTTTCTCAAAGCTCTTCCTCCTCCTGACACTGCTTATCACAACCAACCACTGTGGCTTTTGCAAAATCCAAGCGAAAATCCAGCAGAAATTCTGGTTTTTAAAACATTTTATAGAGACAGAGAAAACAGGTGGCTAATGAAAGCAAGCAGAAAATCCCTGAACATCCTTAGCATAATCCAAACATAGCTACTATAAGCACATCCTAGAAAACTCAGCTCTCAAAACACAGCTGTGACCTTGCGACACGATCCACGTGAGAGGAAGCTCACACAGCCTCACTGGAGCAGAAAGCTGCGCTGCTGTGGATGCAGTGGTGGGCCAGAGCCTGTCTCTAATGTCTCAGGTCACTCAAGGGACACCGTCGGTGTGAAACCAGGCCAATGACAACAGGTTTTTAAAGTAATTTTAAATATTGGTTCCCCAAACACTAATCAGCAATGCCTTTGTTGTCATGTGGTCAGGTATCTTAAAAAGCTTTCTAAAAATCTTTCTGAACAGCACAACACCAAAGGAAGACAAGCAGGTACACAAAGGGAAGAATAATGCAGGCCTGAAGTTCACTGTTGCAGTGATTCCATTTTGGATAAGAGAAGTTTATGGAATGAAAACCTTCAAAGTGAACAGCTACTCTGACAGTCTGCACCAACAGGGGCCCATATTCCTGAAGAGGCAATGACTAAAGCACGACAAAACCCAAGAAATACTTGTTTGCAAATAATCAGCATTTCTTTGGCATTGTACTTAAGTTCTTGCCTGTCAGTCTGCTACTCAGTTACAAAAAGTACTTTCAACAAAATCTTTCAAAATGAATGTGTCCCTCAACTAATACCGTATTATTGCAACACCTTTTTTAGAAGTCCACATATTTTTCAGGAAAAACAGTCTTCAAAATAGATCACTAGAAAGGCAGTTAATCCCTCCCAGATCCAACAACTACATATTCCACATTGAAATACTGTGGCTAACTAAGCCCATTATAAATTTAAAGCCTTGCCTTGAAAGGGGACATAGGGTAAGACTGCATGAATAATTCCAAAGTGCTTTATAAGTGCTTGTTGAAAGAGTCAACTCGTTTTTATGGATGAAGTACAGATGTTGGCTAAGTCATATGTGGGGCCAGACGAGAGCTGGGAATTGAAATCAAGTCATCCAAGCTGGTAAGGTTTTGCCCAGTTGCAAAGCCTTCATTCTACAAGATCCCTTTTCCTTGACAACTCACCTCCTGTGCAAATGACTCTGCTTTCTTCCGCAGGTTCTTTTCCAGCTCAAAGTTTACATGAAGCTCTTCATATTCCTCTACTGCCATCACAGACACTGTTTATAAGAATAAAACAAGATCAGAAGTAAAAGTGGAACAGATCAAAAGAAGAACTAGTGTTTGATTTACCCAGATAAGCTGCTATTCCCTAGTACCATGAATCCCTGACTGACAGCGTGACCTAGTTTCACATTTCCATACACAGTCTTCTCTGCATTACTTGTCCTAAACCTCACCACATATATGCACAATTACTGATCTTCTGAACAGAGTAATAATCCTCCTCCTTTTCAGACTCAAAATCTCCAGTAACAGGCATCAAGTACCACAGACCATATTTCACCTCTCTTTGCCTCATAAGAGCTTTGCAGAATCTCTCAAAGATTGTGTTATTCTTGAGGAATCTGTATTTGTTTACCTAGTTTGGAGATGAGCATAACAGTTTTTGAAAGTAGGTACAGTGAGTGGTAATTTAGACAGTGGGATACACATCCCTGCCCACCTGACTCTCAAAATGATGCTAACCTAAAAAAGAAAATAAACAAAAACCAACCACATGCACACAAAATACCCAACCAACAACCCACATACTTAGAAAGCCTTAAGATAAATTCATCAGCTCTGACTGAAATGCACTGAGTGCACAGCTCCAACACAGTGCCACACAAACACAGGATACAGGAGGTATTGAATACATGGGTAGCTCAATTCATGCATACCAAAAAATCTTGCTTTAGCTTAACTCTTCCTTCCAGGAAAACAGGCAAATGTGAAACTAGGGGTTGTTCTTTTGATAATGCTTAGAAAAAAGAAAAAATTTCAGAAAATTTTCACCTGCCACACTATCCCACCAAAAGCTTCAAACTAATCTGTTTAATCGACTGTTCTGAAGTTTGGTGCTGTAAGAGCCTTCAAGTACTGCCTGCCATGGCTTAAGCAACGCAGACATATGGAAGGGGTAAGAGATGGACACTTGGAGAAAGCTTACAGGATCTTCCCTACTATATCTCAGCCAGACCCGTCGTCTTCCACTTCAGGAAAATGTGAAATACCCAATGAGGCCTTTTACCAAACAATTTTTAATTTCTTAAGGCTTAGTAAGCAACAAGAGAAAAGGGCAGAGTAATGCAAGGCACTAAAAACTTTTCCCTCTCCTCTAAACTTCTTTGGGGTCAACTATTACTCATGTAGAACCACTCACCTTCATTAAGCAAAAGCTTTCCTTTTCTGAGCCGTATCTCTCTTTAGACTTTCCCTGCCTTGGTTTTACCTCTCTTCTCTTTCCACTAAAGGAAAATTTCTGATTTTCTTTCATAATTTGGAAATCACATTTCTTACATTCTAGCACTCCTGCCTTTTTCTCACCATCCTCTGAACATAAAACAAGTTGCTCCCAAGTCTTTAGACATTCAAAATTAGAAGCTGTGTCCCAACTAAAAGGAAGACTGGTGTAATGATTTCAGAAAACAGGAGATCAAGGTTCAAACTCCATCTCTGTGACGGACTGTGCCCCTGCCCTAGTTTGCTGTTTGTGTTATACAGGAGAAGTTTCCCTATTCTCATGTAACACCTGCTATTTACACTGTCACATTTTCCTGGAGTACAGAGAGTCTGGAACAGTCCCTGTGTCGATGCAGTGCCTGCAGCAATAAGGTCGAGTGTCAGATCCCGACCACAGTCACTGTTCTGTAACCTACTCTTTGTACTGCAACAGAAAAGCTCTGAAGCTTCTGCAAAAGATGTAGCAAACTCTTAGAGAACCTGCTGAGACCACACACCTCTGTTACATTTCTCCAGCAGTTTTTGTTGCTTATTAACTTCGGTTGTCAAAACAGCCTTTTCTTCTTTCAACTTATTTACCTAGAGAAGTATAAAGAACACATCAAAAACAAGAGCATTTTAGCTAATGGCATAAGGCATACAGCTCATACATAATGCAAGCAGCATTTTGCTGTCACTAGCTCTGTTTCCCAGGTTTGGCTCGATGCTGGGGTTTCCAGTGGGATGGAAAGCATTTTTACTCCACCTTACAGATGTTAAAACAGATGTCATAAAAGGGTTATGAACTAATCCTCCCATGGCACGTTCCAGTCACAGCGGCAAATATAACATCTTTGGAACCTTGTAGGATCAGGTGCCGTAGCACCTGGTTGAAAAGTTACTTGACTGCGTTTTAATATAGTCAGACTCCCGTTTTGTTTTGGGTTTTTTTTCCTGGGCTCTGTTTATTGTCCAAGTGCTGTCAGCTGTGTCTTTCTGAATGCAAGTGCTGCACAGACAGGAAGAGCCACTAAGTCCTGATTTGCATCAGTACATGGCTTACCCAGTTTTCAAGCAGGAATGAAACTCTGCTGGCTTGAAAAGCCAATTTGCTGGTCTAATTACCATGACAGCACCGCCAATGGCTAAACCTAAGGATATACTCAATGAAGTAGCACCAGTGATTAAACTACGTGTCCTACAAAAGTATTTCTTACACATCTACGGGTTTAAGGAAATCCAGAGAACCCTGCAGGCTGCGATGGGTGAGGGGCTGTCAGGAAGGGGAGGTGACAGTTGGAATATGGGCATTAGAACAGATTAAACACATAAGCAGAAGTCATGTGCCAGCTACCGTGGCAGACTGGACTGTGACGTAGAGGGTCCCTTCCAGGGACATGCCCTAAGTGATCCATCACTGGCAGGACTTGAGATTAGACAGTATTCAATTAACTTCACAACTGAGCGTTTTTAGCAAAATAAGATACAGAAAATACCGACTCCACGCTAACATGGTCTCGCCTTCCATGGTACAATACATACTTCTTCAATTACTTCTGCAAGTTTGCACCTCAGGTTTTCCAGTTCAATGGCCAAGGTCTTCTTTTCCTCATGAACAGATACGATTTGATCTCGCAGCTCTGCAGTTTGAGGAAGGAAATGAAGAATATATTTTATTCGAAAAACAACAACAAAGGAAATGTCATGGCAATGCATGTACAGTGGAGTATGAAACACCTGAACTACGTATCCGGCATCAGTTGTAATCAAGGAACATCCTCAATAATTTATGAGCTTTGCATAAGTGTCAAGTAACAGATCTATAACTGGGCCACAGTTTCAGCTTCACTCTATTGAGGTAAGCTCCTTGTTCAGTCCTGCTGTCTTTATTTGCATTCTGAATGATTCATTTCCTGCTATAACAGGGCCAATCCTGCCACCACAGAGTGTCCTCAGTCCTGCTCAGGAGACTGTCACATCACAGAGACTCTGGTTTGGAGGCAGCAGAAAGCAATTTTTAAGAGGCATCCTTTAAAACAAATTAATGCACTTCAATTCTTTTTGGATTGTGAGTTCTTGTCACAAGGGAAATAAACAAAACAACAGGCAGTTAATACTTGGGAGGTTTTCACTGAAGAAATTGTCCTGAACAGCTGCCAATTTATAGTCTTTGTAACATTATGTGAACAGAGTCAGAATATAACCTTTACTGATGGAAGAGCTAATGCTTGTAATTTTCCCCTCAGAATTTTTCTTCCTTAATTATTAAAATATGAAATAAATTAAATTCACAATGGAATAAAACATTTGATTATAATCGCTTCTTAACAGGAGATCAGTTTGCATACATAATATATCAAGGTTTAGGTTAACATAAAATCACCACAAAAATCAAAATTTATTGATATATATTAGCTTTCAGTAAGTGCTCTCATTCCCCACCTGCTTCCAGTATTTCACAGCACTGCTGTTCATTGAATACCAGCCACGAGTTGAGAAAATTGTTGCTAATCAATTGCAGATGATGATGACATGCTGGATGCCATTCTGTTTGGTCTCACATCTTGAAAATGTCCATTCTACATCAGCATCCCCCCTCCCAGTTCTGGAGCCTCAGATTTATCGTACTCTAAATTAAAGGCATACACTTTCTAAAGCAAATAAAAAGACCTGTTTTCCTAGCAGATTCTTGATACACGTTGTCCGTTTTACGGATTTGTGCTCTCCAGAGAAATTAACGGGGAAAAAAGCCTCAGTGAAATTTGTGGTACCTGGATTAAGTCTGGTTTTACAATCCATATATCAACCTCACCATCCAGAGAAGAAGGCATATCCACATACCACAGAGAGCCCCAGACTTTACTGCTTTATTCCTGTATCCTTACAGAAAAGTGGTGGGAGGGAAGACAGCATTCCAAGAAACATCCAATACTTTCCTGAATGGTGAAAAGGCTAAAGGACGTAGATGATCCCCCAAATACCACTTTTCATGCTTTAATGAATTGTTCATCAAGAGAGAAAGCAGATACATCAGAGCCTTTCTACAATATTTCTCTAGTTTGACCTGCTACCCTCCTAACAATGCTCCCATCTGATTGGCAGCCAGTGTTTGCCCTCTAAATGTATTCTTGACACCTTTCTCCAATAAAGGCGGGAGGTATTCCAGAGTCTTATTTCCCATTCACATGGGTTGCATGGTGTGAATCACACCATTTGCTGCCTCTTTTCCTACATCTATAGGGTATAAATCTGCTCATTATAGCAGGGTACTGTGACACCTTATTTCTTGGGTGGGATTGTTTCACAAGCGTTTTTACAGTACACATTGTTTTTCCTCAGTGATACTTTGTACCACCTCATTGGGGCGGCTGCACTCAAAAAGACAACAATTAACAAGGTCGTACTGAAAGTTCAGAAAATCTGTGCTTAAACACCATTTGTTACTCTAAGTTACAGTCAGAAAAACAGTGAAAGCTTTTTTTTAAGAAGCTAAACACTTAATCTCTCTTGTCACCCAACTCAGAATGGGGGTGTTCCCCTTTTTTGGATACTATGACACAACAATACCCAAAATCACGATGATTTCATCACAGAGATGAGAAAAAAGGCTGATTTTGGATGATGGAAATATAAACTGCCTTTCAAAAAAGAACCAGAAAGTACATAATGGAAACAGAAATGGAGAGCCCTGTCTGACAAGCTCTGAAATAACGACACTGCAGTTGAAGGTGACCTTGTCCTTCTACTTAACTTCCACTTTGTTGAGGGTCTCAGGAAATATTTCTTTTACTGACTCAGTTGCACTGAACTCTCTTGGCTGGGTAGATCTCATTCTCCTGTTGCATTTAACTTCCTCTGCAGGCTGTATATCCTCCACGATTTATGTTACACACTACCAGCCCTCCAAGTTCTTAGTGATTCCTGGAAATCCTTTGATTCTGACCACTCCCGGAAGCATGACTTGGAACCAGACCAATCTCTGGTCCAAACCAACACTGCCGTTCTTAAGACAACTTCTGCCTTGCATGGTGGTGTAGGACCAGCAACAACGCTCACCTTTTATTTGCTGCTGACAGTGCACAGAATTGCATGATCCAGAGGTAGCTTCTGTATCCGTGGATGATTCGTCCTCATCAATGTTAATCTCTTCAGTGATGATCTCTGGGCCCAGTTTGGCCATATAAAGCATACTAATTCTCTTCAAGGTCTTATTTTCTTTGTTCAGCTGAAAGGTGAGAAGGACAAACAGTAAGAAGCTGGTTAGTCTGTCTTTAAGATGCTGGACAAGAAGAAAAAAGTCAACTGGTTTTTGCCCTTTATCATAAAAAGATCTATCAAACAAAGAAGACAAAAGTAACATTAAATTAAATATTCCATTCAACATTAGAATGGCCTGAAGATGGGATGCTTGTCCACTTTCTCCTCTGAGAGGCTTGAATTCAACACGATGCTTTATCCATGCCCTCTTTTCCTCTCTGGTACTTCTGTTTAATAAATACTGTGTAGGTTCAAATCAATCAAATCAACTATCAAGCTGACTTAATGCTAGCTGCTGCAGCTTCTCACCTTTAAACATGTACCAGGAGTCCCAAGTGAATGACCCGAAGAAGAGTCTGTGCCCCTGAAAGCTCACCTGGTTTTCCCAGCTGTATAAATCGGTTAAATAAAAATTCTTACCTTCTCCTATGCCCTATTTTGCTTATAAACTACAAACACTACCACTACTAAATTCCTAGTCACAACAGAATTATCCCAAAATTCTTCTGCGTTATTACTGTAGAGTCAACAAACATAAGGTAAAAGCCATCTCATAAACCAGTTCTTTATGAGTCAGACCACAAGTCAAAAACCAATCTGGGCTGGATGCTTAAACACATGACTGGTTGGTGGATGGTACAGAAGAGATTCTGGAAGGCATCTCTGTCTTGATCAAGAAAAACTGAACGGGAGTCACTGCAAATGTTTAACTCTCATCATTTCCTTCACTGTCCTGCATCCAGACACCCCACAGCAGCAGCTCTCTGCAAACTCAGCACAGCCTCAGGGTGTTCAGGTAAATGTCAGGGTGACTGCCAACTCAACCAGCCAAGCATTCCCTGTGCTCAGCTCTAAGAATGAGACTCAATTTTCTACTAATGACACACTACACGTCAAAGTCAGCACGGACTTCAGAAGTCCAATATGTAGCTTCAAAGAAAGCATACACTGTACAGTTCAGGTGACCCTGAATTTTCACCTAATTTTCATCTTTGATCATCATCTTGATCCCCCTTTTCCTCAGCCCTTCAACTAGGCGAGATTTACTAAAGAACTTTTTCATCTCATTCCCAAAGAAGGAAAATGAGCAAGTGGGGAGAGTGGTGTGAGGAGCCCTACATGGTTTAGTCAGCCCACAGCAACAAACAGCCCCAGGGAGGAAAGCGAGTCTTTGAACTGCCCTTGTACGTGCATTACAGGGAAAGTGCAGAGAAGAAGACAAGTTGCATAAATGTGTTCATTTTCTTACTTATATGCTGATTGTCTATCTTATGAATTCTAATATAGTGTCATTATGCAAACAATTAAGTAAATACCTCCAGAAAGTACATTGCTAATGCATCTAAATTAAAGTGATTTCTTGCTGGTGTGATTTTTACCATATCTAAGGATGTACTTTGGGCAGGGAATGGGGAGGGGGGAGAAGGGGGGAAAGAAAAAAAAAAAAAAGGCAGTCAGCATTGCTAATGAAATTTGGTTCAAAATTGCTGTAATCCATTTTCTGATGAAGTGGCTCAGATGCATTTTACACAACCAAAAATATATAAGAGAGATAAAAACATTCTTTAATAATAATGCACTTCTGATGAGATGGAATATAGAAAATTACACACTTGCTAAATTCATCAGACTAGACGCAATCAACAAAGCAGCGGAGGTCACCTTTCCCCTGCCCTCGCTTTGCTTTCATAAACAATCACCTGAAATGTAATGCAGTGGTTGACTTTTTCCATTTGATTTAGACACTGAAATGCTCATTATTGTTTTCACACAGAGGAGTTCTAAAACTTATTTTCCATTTAACCTAAATGCATATGAAAACTAGAGATCAGGATGCTGGTCCATGAAAATAGAAACTACATTAAAATGGGTATTTTTTTTCTTTAAAGGAAGGAATGGTATTTTGCATCTCACAGCTGGCTTTTAGTTTTTTGCCACTTCCATTTCACAGCTCCACAAGATTATACAGAAACACATAAGGGTCATGCATACAATCTCAAGTTTTAAATAAATAAATAGATAAATAGGTGAATAAATAGATCAGATAAAACAGCATCACCATGATTCTTCTCACCTTAGAAGCCAAAGCCTCAGCACTTTCACGGCACGTCTTCTCAATTTCAAGGTGGTTCTGAATACAGTTTACTTCCTCAATAACCATGTGAGAAACTAAGGGAAGAGTTCAAAAATTAGTCAGTATTTTCCAGAGTTTGACGCATGCCTCCCATGATCAGAAACAGTACATCTTCTTTTGCTAACTTTCAATGTAAGCATTTCAAATACAAGTGCATTAGATAATCTGCACGGACAGGAACTGTTTTGAGCACTGAATATTTGGGTTGTTTCTTTAAGCAACTCTCTCAAGCCATGTTTGCAACATTAGAGGGGCAACTGAGCATAAACTTATGGAAGCAGAATACCAGCAGGACCCTCCTTGACCACCCTCATTCATCGTCTTTATTTCACTAACACTTGAGGAATCAGAATGAGACCTTTAGGATTATCCCTTAAGATTGCCATAATGACATTTTCAGAAGAGTGGAACCTTGGTATTTTTAAACAGCAAAATTAACTCAGGTGTATTACAAAGTTTCTTTTCACTTCCTGGTCTGTTTCTTATTTGAAGTCTCTCTGTGCTTGAGCAGGCCCTAAAATAAGCACCATGGTCTCACCACCCTTCACTGTTCACAACACAGATTCCAACACACACACACACAAAATCTTCCCTGAGACCAAGGCTGAGACTGAGCTGTCTGACTGCATCTGGAACACACAGCTGTGCTACTACATTTGATGTTACAGCTGGAGGAGCAAGAGACACATGTGTCCTCTGCAGTTACAGAACCCCTATTGCAGTTGTGAGTACACATCACTCTGTCAAAGCCAGGCAAAAGAGTGACCAAAAAGTTCTGGAACAAATCTTGTTTTGTAACATAGGAGACCGATGTGAGTCAGAAAAAATTTAAAAGTACAGATACATTCTGGCTTGCAATTCTACTTAACTTCCAGCAGTACAGATGTACTTCAGTGATGTTCAAAGTCTAAGGGACAGGTTTAAGGTTGCACGGAGGAGCAAAGCGGAAAACCCAAGAATAGTTTTCCATTTCTCAGGCTCATGGATGCAATTCCCCCTTGGCTCCTGGCACTCTCATCCATCCTAAGCAGTAGCCTAGACCCTAATTCTGCAAGTCATTGCACGGCACAGATTCCTCCTCAGCCCAGTGTCAGGATTTCAATGCACAGAAAGGAGTTATTTGCAGCTGAACAACACTTTGGAGCAGGAACAAAGCTGGAAAATACAGTGTAAATGCAGAGGATTTTTTCTAATAGTATTTCCTTTCCTTTTCATCAAGATAAGCTTTAAAACCTAGTGATTTTATACCACTGGGTAGAAAACCCCCATGCCCTCTTCCAAGAGCTTTAATAAAAAACTGTAGAGAGATATTTAGGCCCTCTTCGATACACAGATGTCATCTTGATGACTACAAAACCGGACTTCAGGATAGCAAAAGGAAGGCCATTAACAAATGTTATTTATGCAGCTTTATACTTAGTATCAACTGAAGGTTTCATTACTAAAGTTTTGTTGCTACCAGAGGAAACCAGCAACGCATTGGTTGGCTGAGTAGCTGCATGGAAGAAAAAAATCTACAAAAAGGAAAAGGCAGGGGAGCGTATTGGTAAATCTTGGTCTAAAAACTATATTCACATGAAGCCCTCTAACAGCAGAGAAACCAGACCTCTTTCTTTGGTTGTCTTTTTTATTTCTATTTCCCCTGACTATCGAGAATTATCTGCTCGAAGTGTGCCATACCAGCTGCTACACTTAATTTGAGAGAGGAAAAGTTTTAGGTGGTACATGCCCCTATCTCTTCTGTCTTCATTCTATCGAGCCCTGGGAGCTTTGAGCAATGAGATGCTTTGGGCTGGATGAGGGAGCAGTGGAGATACAGAGCTGCTCCCATTTTACAGACAGGAATCTAATGGCCTCAAGCAAGGCTAAAGTTAGGAAACAAGGATCGGGCTCTCATGGCAGAACTAGGGATTACTCTTGGTTCATTTAAACTTAATTAACCTGCAATTATGATTAACTCAGGGGAAAAAAGTCTTTCCAAATTAAATACAAAAAATATATTATTTCCTAAGTCTGTCCAAAGTTCTTATTATGTCAATATTAATATTCATAAAGAAGCACTAAGTGGCCTGAAACATCTCTAACCTTGACAGTTTTTTTCAGGGGTAATAATAATCCGCAGCAAATGCAGGCCAACCAAAAACCACTTAACTAATTAGTAGTTGCAGTCACCGAGAAAACATGAATCAACACTGTTATTACAAGTGGCACATTTGAGTGGCATCTAATTATGACTTGATGAGCACGATACTTGCATTATCAACATTACTACTGCATCCCATCAGGGACTAAAAGCCGCTGATGGCATTGACTGCGAGAAACTCCCCCTCAATGGTACTGCAGCACCCAACAATCTCCTTGGCAGGGGCACCCTCACTAAATGACATGTTAAGCGTAATTACTGGTAGACATTGTAAATAAACAGGATTGGAAGTGAAAATTGTACCAAGTGCATAAGACACAATCTGACACATTGGAAGTGGCAGCCTTAATTGAGAGTTTCTTTGACTGCTCAAGATCATTTCAACTGCATTTCTCGGAGGACAGTGATTATAACTGTGGAGACAGACGGCATAATGGTATCAGCACTGCTGACAGAGCAGTGAATTAAATTGTATCTGCTGTTGTGTGAAAGCCTTGATGAGAGGTACAGATCCTTAGTGGTCTTATCATTATAACACAATGGTCATGTTGTCATCAACCTTGCTGGCTCCAATTGAAAAGAAATGATTGTGTGTTGAAGCTTTCCCCCCCACCACCACCTTCTATCTCTTGTGCTCAATAGAACCAATTTTCAGAGAGCTATGAAATCACGCAATAGGGCCTAAAATGCAGCTGCTTGGCATACAAACGGGGCCCCATTAAACTGGAATCACACACAATATGTGTTTATGCCAGGAGAACAAATAGAAGCTGAGTACAGGCCAAGTTTATTCACAGACACAAAGCCAATGTAGCTCTTCATCAATATAATTGCCTTTTATATTGTCGTTTAAATAATGGGCTCTATTATTGCTTTAAAATCCTAATATTCCTGGCATTTTATCACTATGTTTACAAGGTATGTCCTTTAAAAATGTGAAAGGAAGATAAAAGAAACCTATAAAATCTTACAACATCAAATATTACCTCAAATTTTAAGTCTTAACTACTTGACATTTTCTGCCACACTCCAGTATTCCTCATATCATAACAAAAACAAAACAGGCAGCCGTTTTTCCAGAGGAATTATACTTCTTAGAGAACATTCTTGCTTCACAGAACCGTTACCTAAGATCATTTAAGACAGTAGACAATTCCTGTTGATTTTAGATTATTTTCCATAATTGTATCACACCAACTACAATGGAACAGAAGTGAGCAAATTCCTCTATTAACACAGTCACACAAAAGTACAGACCATGTGATTTCCTTCTCCTGCATTAACTTCATCCACATTTCTGATGCTTCATCGTGCAGTTCACTGTACTGGCACAAACCAGACATAACAGACCACAATCCCATTGTAATTGTCTCTTCTAAGGAGCTATTCCACTAGGATACTTCCACTCCCATTAGATGTGCTTTGTTGCTTCCAGACACCATACGGTTTCAATAGAACCATTACCATAAAAGTGTAAAACTGAATATTGACGTTCTCACAGCCCAGACGAGATAGGACTTGCTCTAAAAATTACCGCGTGAGCGCAGTTCGTCCTAAAAACCCTTCCTGGTGTGTCTATTAAAGTACTTAATTAAAGTACTATTACTCCTTCATGAAAAAAAATTGTCATTATTATTATTAGGAATCTCAGCAACAGCACCAAATCTCACTCACTTCAAGCGTGCATCATTCCAAAAGTCACCTGCAGAATCCAGGTGAGATAGAGCCACATTTGCACCACTGTATTTTCACCACTTTGCACCTTGAGAATGACTACCTGTGCCAGAGAGTACAAACGCTGTAACAGCATTTAGTCTGACTACGGGCAAAGTCTCACTGGATTAGCTCCTTAAAGCATGGCTTTGAAGGAGAAACAGCGAATGGACCTGAGTCTCAGCATTCTTAACACTGCTGCAGAGTGTGCAGAACTATGTTCATAATTACCTACATCAAGAAAATCCCACTGATATTATCAGCTTACTTTTCTGAAACTCCTCCAGCTTTTTGACAGCCTCATCTCGTTCTTGCTTGATTTTGTCACACTGTAGGAGAAGAGAAAATTGAAATGAAACACTGATCCCAGTTATTTAATTAGCAGTCAGTCACAACATGCAAAATCAACCAGGATCAATTGCCAGCACAATAATGTACAGAAGCCTATCAAAGCATTTCTTTTCCCTTTCAGCCATGCAAGATCGATGGAAATTATGCATAAAAAATTCATTACTCAGAGTATTTCCTAACCAAACTGGCACGCTGTACTCGATTTAGGTTCCGATTCAGAGCTACTCTGAAAATATTTTAAAGAGACACATTATCCAAAACTGATATAAACTGCTATCCACGTTACACCAAGAGTAGAAGCAACACTTTGCATGTCAAAAATAGGCTTTAAGTGTAGTTTCTTTAACACAAATAGACTCGGAAAAGAGGCCTACTTTTCTATACCTACCACGTGCAAGGAAAACCTCAAAGCCAATTATCAGGGACATGTTTAGTTTCATAACATCATGAGCAAAGCTTCAGCTTTGTAGAGAGAATGACACTCGTTTTCATGCTTTAAGGAGTTCCCATCACCCCAGTTTTATTAATTTTGTGGTTATTGCTAACACTACACGGGACTGCAATCACTGATCTTATGATGGAACGGTTTCTTCAAACAGAAAGAATAAAACGGATGTTAAATAGAGTTCCCTAAGAAAACCCATTCTGTAAGTAAATGAAAGAACTCAAAGAAATGAGTAAAATTCACAAGAGACACAGTCAGTGATTAATCACAGTGTGAAAAACACATGACCCAGGGGGAAGTATGACTGGCACACAAAGTGCCTTACACACACATCCTTCCTCACATGCGGCTGGGCATGTTCACAGCAATAAATCAACCTAAGACCATGAGTTAACTTCTGGAAGAGATCTGTGTGACCGAGCTCCTTACAGTCCAACTCCAATTACAAGGATGCTGGCCACTGGAACAGAACTGGGGAAAAAAAAAACCCACAACCCTGAAATGATTTTGCTCGATTTTCAGTTTTTCCACATGGGGAGCCACTTTGAGTTAGCTGGGAAAGGAGCCTGCTGTTAAGCAGCAAGAAGGGGGAGAGTCCGATTCAAAGGCAGCCAAATTCAAGAGAACTCTTCTATCAGCTACAGAGGACCTTGGACGAGACCCAAAGAAGGATCTGCTCTTGGGCAGGGCGAGGATGCCACTGGTGTTGCCTCAGAGGCAGCCGATGGCTATCTGTGGGAGAAAAAGGAGCTGCACTCAACAAGCCATCTCTCCTCTCACGGCACTGGGGTGATGAGGCTTCAAGGGACAGAGGCCGAGTAGGGGGACAGGTCAGTCACCAGCTGCTGTAAGGACTGTGAAACAAGGCAGAGCTGCAGAAGGAGCAAAGAGGTGCTGAGCAAAGAGGTGCTGAGCAAGCGGCGCCGGACGAGGACTCACCGTTTCCTGGGGCCCTGTTAACAAAGAACCTGTTAAGAGAATCTTGCACAGGAGAGCTGGGGAAGGGAAATCTGTGCGTGAATCTTGCTGCTCGCTGCCCTCCCTCTGTTTTCTCAGCAAAAGTTTGTGTTACCTTCGTGGCAGAAGTGCAGTCGAAGAGCAGAAGGCAGTGAAAGACGCAGAAAGTGTTTCTGGCTGTTCCCGCAGAGCACAGCTCTGCCGCAAAAGGGGAATTGGTGTGAGCTGCTGCCTCCTCGTATTTCTCAAGAAAGACACTGGAGCCACACTGACATACTTCACCCACGGATTTTTCTGCACACTGCAAGCTTTCAGCCCACTGCACATTAAGTGAGCAAACGCCCTTAGTGCTCAGTTTAAAATCCAGGAACATTAGCATTTTAAGGATCTCGTCTGGTGCCTGTGGAAGTCAACGACACTTTCCTACTGATGGAAACCTTGATGTAGAGGACACAGCACACTCCCTATCCCAACAACAGGAAAAACTCCTTTTAAAATCCTCCAGGCAGCACGCTGTAAGGCGTAGCAGCTTTCCCTGTGCAGCGAAAGGGGAAGTTAAATGACCTATTCCACTTCACCTCGAGTGCTATTTGCAGAGAGAGCTCCATTTGGACCACGGCAAGCTGACTATTCTCCTCATAACTGCGACATTTCTCTGCACAATCAGGGTCTCCAGGCTTGGGTCTCAGCAGAGCAATTCCTGCTCCCAGTTGCAGCTTTCTCAATACTTTTCCTTTTGCTGCTACTGTGCTTCAGAATGAAAGAGGAGGAAGAAAAGGAGAGCGGGAGATTGCTGCCCTTGCTGAAATGATCAATGGAAAGCACTTTGCCCTCTGTCTTGCAATCAGAGCCATGCAAGCAGAGCTGTTACAGGTCCTTCCAAAAAAATACCCTAGTTTATCTGCTAAGAATTAGAAAAATTTTGAGATTTTCTTTAACTACTTAAACTATACCGAAATTTGAAATTTATGCAAAAAATAAAAAGTCTATAAACTATGTTTCTAAGTAAAAAATACTGTCACCCTTTAAAAGAAATTGACCTTACCTTTAAAACTGAAAAGTTTAAAAATCAAAATTTAGAAGTATGAGCTGCTCATAAAATGCTCCACAGAAGCCTTAAAAGTTCATAACCATCTCACTTTTCAAAAAAAGCAATTTGAGGCATACACAGTAGAATCAATAATGGACAAAAGTATTGCTATTCCTAATATTAAATAAAAATATATAAATAAATAAAATATAT
>VZTA01012501.1:22672-32710 GCA_013398855.1 Mohoua ochrocephala | reverse complement strand
GGAGGTAGACACATCCTGCCACAACCTCTCAAGAAAAGTTTGATATATCCCCATTTTTTACAGATTTTCTACTGAAATCTTCTCAATATTTGTACATCACCTAGAAATATGATTTTCTCTCCGTTAATATGCGTACACATAAGTATCTAAAGTTCCAAGAATTATATTATTTACTTATAAGGGTCTGCCTTTAGCACAGCAAAAAAATTATTCAGCAGTTCTGGTTTTTGACTTTTAATAGAGTTTCAACTGAACAACAACATACTTTTCTGTTGAAATAGGAAGCTTAATTCAACTCAATTATGGCTCTAACAGTGGTGTTAAGGAGGAGCCTCAAGAAAAACTGCAAAATATTTAGGCAGGAAATTTGGAAAGCAAAGCATTTAGCCTTTGAGCTTCTAAATGAATGGAAGCAGACACAGACAATGAAACTGACTGAGAAGTGTTTGGAAGGGTTTGGAAGAGTGATTTTTGGGTTTGTGTTTTTGAACATTTTGAAAGAGTTTGGGTTTGTTTTTTTAGCCATTTTGTTTGTTTTGTGGTTTTTTTTTTCAACATCAGTGTTTTTAATCTTGTTTTATAATAGATTCTCTTTTTTCAGACTTCGATCTGTAGGCGACATACAGAAAGCAGATTTCTCATTTCTTCATTCCTTCATTCTAAATGATAATGGCTTGATTCAAAATGGGATAAAAGCCTTTGGTTCAACTGCATTATATTTAAGTAACTTACCATCTCTGGAGAATGGTGATAATAAAGATACAAATATTTTAATTCCTTAATTTCTAGAATTGTATAGTGCTTTTCTATTCTTATTTTAAGGGCAAGTCACATCTACTGGTCACCTGAACATGTATCTTGGTATAAAAGGATCTATATGGATTTTCTTCTAGTATTGTGAATTCAACTAGTAAAAAGTCTTTTCTGTTCATCACCACATTTGTCATTAGATATTGCGTTCTCCATCAGATCATTTAGATCCTTATTTTAAATTGGTACAAAGTCTACTCTTTTATAAATTTACTTAGGACATAAATTTTTAATTGTCTTAAATTTTATATACATTGATTATAATATTTTGATCAAATTTCCAATTTCTGAAATTCTTGTATTGCTGTTTCCTGTTCTTTGAAAAGGCAACATTTAAAAGCAAACAAAAATGTTCCAAAGCCACTTTTTCCTGATTATTAGATCAAACGTATCTTCCCTTCCATTCTCTTTTGCTTGTCATCTTTTTGATTTTATGTGTGAAAGGTCGCTGAGGGTTGAGCTAAATTTCTTCTGTCTATTACAACAGTGTTGGTTTTAGATCTGCAAGAAGTTTGGCATTGGAATAGTGGTTGACTCAGACATTTAGGTCCCACACCTAATATCTGACCGTGTCTTAAGGACAGAAGAGATAATTTGTTTTTTTACCCTTGACTGAATAATATTCATCCAGAGTGTGCAATACATGAGGTGGCTATACTGTTCTGCAGGCAATCAGCAGTGCTTTGGCCATGAAACAAGTTGATAACATCACCATCTGTTTTGCCAGCTTTCAGTTTTCCTAACATTTTAGGCTGCTGTTTCTGGGAATTTGTCAACTAAGGTGAATCCTTCCCTCCTATTTCCTCTTGCATGAATGGGACTATTTTTCTGAGAATACTACTGACACATAACTGTTTGGTTGTACATTGCCCCTTTCATGGGCACTCCAGAAAGCTTTTGAAAGCACTATCCTCAGTGAATATAAATACCAGTGTAATGGTATAATTTGTAGATGATGTGCTATGAGACCTCATGGACCTGTCTGTGGACAGAAAGTTCCTGAAGTGGATAACCTTGGCAATTTTACTTGCTATGAACAGGCTGATGTCATGGTTTCATCCCAGCCAGCAACCAAACACCGCACAGCCACTCGCTCACTTCCCCACCAGCAGGATCATGGAGAGAATTGGAAAGATAAAAGAGAACTTGTGCATTGAGATAAAGACATTTAAGTAGGAAAAGCAGAAGTTGTAAACACAAGCCAAGAAAAACAAAGAATGAATTCACTGTTTCCCATGGGCAGGCAGGTGTTCAGCCACCTCCAGAAGTTACCATTGCATGTAAAAGTGACTTGGGAAGAGAAATGCCACCACTCCAAACATCCCCCTACTTCTTCCTTCTTCTCCCCAGTTTAAATACTGAGCATGATGTCATATAGCCTGGAACATCCTTTTGGTCAGTTTGAGTCTCCTGCCCTGGCTGAGTCTCCTCCCAACCTCCCGTGCACTCACAACCTCCTTGACAGCGTGGCTGTAAGAAAAGAAGAAAAGGCCTCGTGTCCCTGCTCAGCAATAACAAAAACATCTCTGTATTATCAACCCTGTTGCTGATAATTTGCTCAGCACAAATCCAAACCCAGCCCCAAACCAGCTACTGTGAAGAAAATTAACTCTACTCCAACCAAAACCAGCACAGATGGCAAAGAGAAAATAGCGATTTTATGAGGTTAGAAGTAGAGGAGCAAAAAATGATCAAAAGTCTTCGAATCAATATTGGGAGGGCAAGTCATTTACATGTTTGATGAAGACATGGGGATGTGACACAGAGGGGTTTAAAATGGGGGCAGAAGATATAATCCTTTTCGTATTTGAAATAAAATTGTTAGCAGTAACAGACCATCGGCGGACAATTTAAATTATATTATGTCAGGACTCGTGATTTCCTTACTATGTAAGTGTAGCCTTATAACTTGTACCCAGCTTGTAAAACATTTGTGAAGCCACATTTCCTGATATACTCTAATCAAAATATTTTTGCCTCTGTGATATCTGGGAAATTCTAAAGCAGGGTGATTTACAGAGTACTTAAAGATGCTTTCTGGAAGAAATATAAAAAAATCACGTATTATACATCACATACTGCTGTCACTCCTTTAAACTCCTGCATGAACTACTTCGAGTTTATATAAAATCACCAGAAGACTATGCTAATGTAAATGAGACAGTCTGTTTCCCCATCTCACAGCCACTTTATGTTTGGAGAGGTTTCAGACAGACATAGACTGTGAAGTAGAATGGTCTGTACTATAGTCTATAATCAATGTAAAATTATGTTAAAACTTTTATATATCTTCCTAAATAAACTCTGATATTCAATAATAGAAATCCTAATAGGAAAAGACTAGACCAGCCCACTGATCCAATAGAATAGGTTTTAGGATTCATCATCAGAAAGTCCTTCCTTTAGAAGGAAGAATACATCTCCACTGAAGCTGCACTCAGGGAATTCTTAATTTATAAAGAGGCACTACTGTACCATTTGGGGGCAAAGTTTAACAATTATGAGCCACCAAACAACACATCAATACACACAAAAAAGGGCATTTTTTTTAAGCAACTTAATTAGGAAAGCATATGGTTACAAAGTTTAGAAGAAATTAATTTCAGGCATACCTTTCCCCTTTGTTCTGCACATCAAAAATATCCTGATAATATTTATTGAAACAAAACAACTCTCTAAACAACATCACGTATTTTCTCCTAAGATTAGCCTGTGCAGTACAGCTGGGAACATCCCACTGCCTCTGCAAGTTTTTGTTGTGGCTCCAGCCCCATCGAGGAGGAACCACTGCTCCCGGTTCCCATGGGACATAGCCCCAGCTAGCCTGAGATCACATGCTGAATAAACATTAATTTCATAATTATAACATGTTGCACATTATGTTCAGAGGACCCTGCTGAAACAAAATAGACAACTCTTAAAAGTACACACACTTTGGTTCTGTCCACCTGGTTTAACAAGCTAAGAAGCTGTTTGGTTTCTTGTATAGGCACAGTTGATGCAAAATATTCTGTTTTTGAAACCACTTCTGCACAGGGAATGAGATTTTTCTTAAGGCTTGTGAGACCACCACCAAAACTGAAACTTCTCCCCAAATGCTTTATGTTATTCATGTATTTGATGCTTGATCAAGGGATCCATTTTTGACACTTTTCCTAAGTATTGACTTTTACTACACAGAATCTCTTCTGATATGGTCAGGTAGAGCCATGTCCCAGCTGGAGAGTAAACATAACATTGTACAGTGGCCTAGTGCTCAGTCTCCTTAAATCCGGTAAAAGGATGGGGGTTCTGGAAGGAAAATTTCATAAATTTGGTAAAGAATTTAAGGTTTTATGTAACAGTCTGTTTACCTCTGAGTGTAGCTGTTATAACATGAGACCTATTAAAAGCACTTGAACGGATGAAGAAGGACTCCTATTTTGCTGCCAAGAAAGTTGAAAATGTCAGCTCTAAATATTAATGGTTTCTTATCCTTTTCAGTATTTACTTTGTTTTAGTTCATAATACAGTTCCAACCAGGAACAGATTGAAAGCTACTCCATGTGTATTTTTGTTCTTTTCTGCCATTTAAAATGAGAATTTACTTTCCTAGATTTCAGCAGTTTCCCAGCTCATCACAAAATTATGTTCCACTTCTTTCTTTTTCACAGTACGATGACTGAGAAAAGAGAGGTGGTAACTGCTTGGTGCTGGCTAATCAGAACCAACCTACAGCTGAGCTGATTGTGAATTTTGTGCAGTAGCAGACGACTAATATTTAAGGGAATCCTATGGTGAACTGTAGTTACAAAGAAATCACATTTTCAGCATATTGTGCTCAACATGGATATGTTTCACAATGTATCACACTGAGCACAGCCACATGGTATGACTCCAGTTTTTAGCATGATTTTGTGATGAAGGGAATGTTATGTCAGTCACATAAATTTTTGGCATAGAAAATAACTCTTTCAGCTCATGAGAAAGTTTCATTTGCTTGAATTTTTGTGATCAACTCAAAAGTTTCACTAGCAGATGCATTGCAAATATTTGGTATAAAAATATATTTTTATGTTTAAAGTCTGATCTAAAAAAGAAAATCTGTGGGTTTTTAAAATTTTTGTTTTGTTCTTCTTGCATTTTTATATTCTTGAGGATCAGGGGATTGTATGGGGCTGTCTCAACAGCCTCTTATGTATTTGGTGACATGTTTCCTGTTCTTACTGATACTTCTAGATCTTAACAAAACATCCATGGTATCTTTTAGTAAGAGAAAAGAGTCAGCCTTTGTTCTTTGCCTCCAGAGTATGATTAGAATTTTATGAGTGTTGTACTACTAAAACCTCAGACACTATTTCTGATCTCCCGGGCCTTCCTGACTGACTTGCTCTGTCAGTCAGGGCAGGGTTTCCCAAGTCTTTACTTCTAAGAGCTCAGTTTTACATAGCTGCACTAAACAATCTGCCGGAAGCTTAGAAATTGTAAGCATGTTATTTGCATAATTATTTATTTACTTTTTTTGGTCATTTTACAATCTGCTTTCAATCCATCTATTCTTGCACAAATTCAGGATACAAATGAAGATGAAACCCACAAATAATTAAATAAATAATACTCTTGACATTTTTCTGTAAGGTCCATTAACAACAATGAATATATCAGATAGCATAATTCTTACACAGGTATTGTATTCTCTCTGTAAATGATTAATAGCACAAAAATTATATGAAGCTATCTGTGTCCAAGGAGACCTGCTGAAATTCACATAGTTAATAATGCTTACATTTGTCATTATGTATAAATGTGATGGGTATCTTGCCTATGTGCCAAACTCTGCCCCGCTGCTCCCTCACTCCCACTCCCCAACAAGAGAGAGGGAGAAAATAAGATGAAAAAGCTTATGGGTCAAGATTTATGACAGAGAGATCAACCATGAATTATGACCATGGGCAAAACAGACTCATCTTGGGAAAAAGTTGAATGGAGTTGTTGTGGAGGAGTGGTGCTCCTCAGGGCTGGGCACTGAGATCAGCACTGTTTAATATCTTTGTCAGCAATATGGACAGTGGGACTTAGTGCACCTTCAGCATGTTTATTGACAGCTGTGTGGATTGACACTGCGTTTATTGACACTGGAGGGAAGGGATGGTATCCAGAGGGACCTGGACAGGCTTGAGAGGTAAGCCTGTGTGGACCTTGCAAAGTTCAAAAAGTCCAAGTGCAAGGTCCTGCATGTGGGTTTGCCAAATCCAAGCACAAACACAGGCTGGACAGAGAATGAATTGAAAGCAGCTCTGAAGAGAAAAATTTGGGGGTGTTGGTTGACAAGAAGCTCAACATGATCTGGCAATGTGCGCTTGCAGCCTAGAATGCCAACTGTATTCTGAGCTGCTTCAAAAACAATGTGTCCAGGAGGTCAAAAGTGGTGGTTCTGTATCTCTACTTCAGCTCTGAGGTCCTCAACACAAGAAAGATGTGAACCTGTTGGAGCAAGTTCAGAGGAGGGACACAGAGGTGACCAGAGGTCTGGAGGACCTCTTATATGAAGACAGGCTGAGAGAGTTGGGTTGTTCAGCCTGGAGAAGAGAAGGCTCTGGGGAGACCTTATAGCACCTTCCAGTACCTAAAGGGGGCTACAAGAGATGGAGAGGGATTTTTTTACAAGGACACGTAAGGGTTAATGGCTTTAAACTGACAGAGGGCAGGTTTAGATTAGCTATGAGGAAGAAAGTCTTAACTGTGAGGGTGGTGAGGCACTGGAACATGCTGCCTAGAGGAGCTGTGGATGCCCCATTCCTGGAAGTGTTCAAGGCCAGGCTGGATGGGGCTTTGAGAAACCTGATCTAGTGGAAGGTATCCCTGCCTGTGGCATGGGGTTTGGAAGTAAATGATCTTTAGGATCCCTTCTAATCCAAACCACCATTCTATGATTCTAAGATTCCATGTACTGGGCATCTCACATTGCTCCCAGACATCTCGGTTGAACAAAGCTCCTTTGTTTAGTCAGGTGATGCGTAAGTCTGTCATAAACAGTACCTACAGTGGCTGATACATGTGCTCTATCTTGTGTGCCGGTTTTAGGATGAAATGGAAAATCATCCAAAGGTATTTAATTGTTTCTATTGATTAAAATGGGGATATCAGTCTTGATCACAGGAGAGAGTGCAAATCGCAAGTTCAATTTTCCTGAATTGTTCCCATGTTTATTCCTTTTTGATTTACCCTACTAAAAACAAAACAAAACAAGACAAAACCAACAAGATAAAGACCTTTATTGTGCCAGGCCTAGAGTAATATCTTTAAATATTTTATTTAGAAACAATTGCTCTCAGAGGTTGTGCAGTGCCAAAAGACCTACAAACTCTGCCTGTCTACTTCTGTTGCTTGTCTGAAAAGGGAGAAGAAAGAAAACAATTATCATCAAAAGCATCGAGATCTCAGTTGGTGATATGGAGCAATAACAAACACATTATGCTTAAGCAGGAAAAAACAACCTTTCATTCAGTAGTCTACAAAATTATATGTTAAGAATTTTGAACTTTCTTCTTCCCTGTTTTAATTCAAAATAAAATATTAACAGATAAGTCCATGAGATAATATATGGGGGTTTTATTCCTTAACCAACAGGCATTTCTTACTGAAAAACTACAACACAGCAAAGTTCCTGATCAATCCTTGCAGTGCAATGCCCTCCACTGTGAACAAATAAATGGTATGTCTGAAAGATAATTAGATAGTGGCTTGGAAATAATACTATATCATCATACCAGAGAGTCACAGGTCATGCCCATACTGTGCAACAGAGGGAAGTGCAGACTTCCTTAACTGGCCCTGACTGATTCAGCTCTGCAGCAAGCAGCAGGAGAGTTAAACCTAAGCTGTATTCTGTTTGGGCTGATTAATCATGCTAACAGGGATATAGTGTTACTGGGACCGAATCATAAAAACATGCTGGGTGTTATGTTGCTCCATGGAGAAATGATTGCTCGAGCCAATGAGAATGAATATCTCTATCAAAATATTGTATTCTGCAGCACAGTCTTTGTAAGTTTCAATGGGGACTCTTGGCAGGATTTGTTTTATTGCAACAAAATACGTTTGGGTTGGTTCTTTCTTTTTCAGGAAGAATTATATGGGTGTTCTTATTAAAATAAATTAAGGAGTCTCTCAACTGGAAGTGAATTTTGGAATAATCCAATCATTGTTTCTTCAAATTTTAGTGTTTCCTGTGATAATGTGATTTTTGTTTGCTTTGAATAAACTGTCTTCTGATGTTGCCATAAAACCTCTTAGATTTCAGGGCTTTAATATGACATACTTTTTACAAACAAGTGAACACATATTTAATGTAGGTATAGAATCATAGAATCTTTGGAAAGGTTGGAAAAGTAAGATCATATAGTGCAACCTTTCACTGACATCACCTTATCAATAGACCATAGCGCTAAGGGCTGTGTTCAGTCATATCTCAAATACTTCCAGAAAAGGTGACCATCTTCCTTGGAGGGCCACTACAAAGCTTAACCACCCTTTCAATGAATTTTTTTTTCCTAACATCTAATCAAAACCTACCCTGGTACAGGTTGAGAACATTTCCTCTCATCCTGTCACTTGTTACCTGGGAGAAGAGACCAACATCCAGTTCACTACTTTGTCTTTTCAGGTAGTTGCAATGAGTGATATTCTCCAGGCTAAATAACTGCAGGGACCTCAGCTGATCTCCATAAGACTTACACTCTGGAGATGTCACCAGCTTTGTTGCTCTTCTTTAAACACAATCCAGAGCCTCAATGCCTTTCTTGCAGTGAGAGGCCCAAAAAATTGACAAATTATTTGAGGTATGACCTCACCAGTACCAAATACAGGGGGATGATCACTGCCCTTGTCTGCTGGTCACACAATTGCTGATACAAGACAGGCTGCCATTGGTCTTCTTGGCCACCTGGGCACACACTGGCTCGTGTTCAGCTGCTCATGTTCATCTGGCTGTCGACCAGCACTCTCAGGTTCTTTTCTGCTGGGCCACTTTCCAGCCACTCTGCCCCCAGCCTTCAGCTCTGCATGGGGTTGTTGTGACCCAGGTGCAGGACCTGGCACTTGGTCTTGTGGAACCTCATGTGGTTGGTCTCGGCCCGCTGATCCAGCCTGTCCAGAAATCCCTGCAGAGCCTTCCTGCCCATCAACAGGTCAACACTCCCACCTAACTTGATGTTGTGTGCAAAATGACTGTGGATGCCTTCTATCCTCTCATGCAGGAAGTTGATAAAGATATTTAATGGGGCTGGCCCCAATTCTGGGTTCTGGGGAACACATTTGTGACCAGTCACTAACTGGATTTAACTCCATTCACCACAACTCTTTGGGTGAAGTTCCCACTTTTCCCAAGAATACTATCATTTGAAGATCATGAAGTGGAAAAGACAATCATTTTCTATCTTGTCAAGACAAGTCTATCTGTGTAAAAGTTTCAAACTCCATACTAAATTCCTGAGTCAGAGAAGAACTGTTTTACAGCAATTCAAATACTGATTCTCATACATTAGCAATTCCTTTAGCTCCCCCTATCTTGTAAATGTTTAGGAAATAGGATTGGACAGACAAGCAGGTGACTGCAGTCTCGTGTCCTAAGCAGAGTCATTTAATAGTGATACTAAAGGGAAAAGGTGAGCTGTTCTGAGCTTGCACAATACTAGTGCTTATACAATGCCAGATGTGTGCAAAGCACACTAAATTTTCCTTGTGCCATAATATTTGTTTCAGTTTCTTTAGTAGAATAAAAATGATACATATTTTATAGGCTTATAAATGCAAAACTTTCATAAAGTACATTCAGTAAGTTGCCAAATAAATCAGGAACATACTTTAAAAATGTATGAACAGTTGCCTACTTTCATATATAAATTCACTTTAAAAAATCTGTATATGTCAATATAGTAACTGAATTAAAGCTGTATATCTGACCTACAGTCCTCCTAGCTTTTCTGTAAATCTTCTTCATCGTCAGAAAAACAAACCTTTAGGTGAAAATTTATGATAATGGAGACTTCTTTTTACAGTAACTTTTTTTTTCACTCTGACAGTAGCCACAAAGTGACATACAAGGTCTGAAAATACCACCTACATCAATATTTAATGAACTGTGATTGCTGACTTCTTTTGCTTGGTGTGCAGTAAAAAGAAACATTTCCATTGTAATTTTCAACCTGTATCCACATTTATGAAGGGAAGGGAAGGGAAGGGAAGGGA
>VZTA01012501.1:0-22661 GCA_013398855.1 Mohoua ochrocephala | reverse complement strand
GGGAAGGGAAGGGAAGGGAAGGGAAGGGAAGGGGAGGGAAGGGAAGGGAAGGGAAGGGACCAGGCATAGAAGCAGAAATCCGTGTTAAACAGGCATATAAAGCTGTTGCCAATTCCATGTTATTCTGCTCTTAGATTCAGTTTTCTAGCTCTCTTTTGCATTCACAATGCCTATTCACAAAGCCTAGCTAAAATCTTCCTAGCTATGGAGATAGTTTTCATGTATGCAAGTAATTGTTATCAGCATCAAAGAGAGCTACACAGTCATCAAAGGGAGTAAAAGCTGTATTTAGGGCTCATTTATTCTTTTTGTACATGGCAAATTTCTACATCCTTTGCCATAGCTTGAGAGAGCATTCAGTACAGGGATGGGGACATAAAACCACATTGTAATCCTGAGATTGCTTAAGTAATGGGCTTATCCAGAGTGCATGCTGAGAATGGTGTTCTATGTATTTCCATCTGACACTATTCAGGTGTCAGGGGATCCATTTCCTTCTCTTTCTCTGGAATAATGACAAGAAAGGTCCAGCCAAAGAAAAAACATGATAAGGTGTCCTTGAGGGCTTCTTCTAATGGTTGGTACAATGGTTTATATTACTCAAGTAGGGCAAAGTTATTCAGATGACAGCATTATCCAGACCTTACAAATGTGGAAAGACAGCAGGGAATATTTTCACTTCTTGCTGTAGCCCTAGCACAGATGAAGTATATAAGCTTAATATACATAGATCAGCTCTTCACTGTTGGAAAAATGCTTATGTTACTATGATTCTCAGCAACTTCAGGCTGAAGAAAGATGAGCCTGAGATAATTCTGATGTCTAAATTGCTATGAAGGGCACTGTGGTAGACAATCACCAAGATGTTGTTGCATTAGCTGGCCAGTCAGAAGGGCGGACCGAGATACCGAGGTGGTGGGTCACGTCTCAGGTGTAGGGATGTGACCCAACCCCCTGTTCCCCCTCTCTCCTTATTGGCTGAAGTTTATGTACCCACCCCCCCTCGAGCCTCTTTTTACACTGGTCCCCAGAGGCCACCGGCCCTCTTGGCACTGGGATTTCACCGAATAAACACCTTTTGGACTTCCCTGGCCTTGGGCCTCCTCTCTTCTCTAGTGGCGCGTGGATCCATCAGCATTCATGGGTTTGGCTGGGTGCTCGACAGCACAGGCAAGGATTGGCAGCGGTAGTGCAGCGAGCACGTGAGAATTTTCTCTGTGAGAGGGATTCCTCGAACAAGCCGCTGCCAGCTCGCTTGCTGACCACGTGCCTCGCTAAACAAGATATGAATGCAACTATTGCCCTCTTCCTCTAAGTCTTACTCACACATCTTTGTAAATATCTTCACAATTCTGGATAGCTCCAATGCTACTGGAAGGTTCTCATTTCTCTTTGTTTCTCATAATAAACAGTATCTAATAATACAGATCATCCTACTGAAGTTAATAGTATTTTTGTTAATGGTGAAAAATCATAATGAGATTTTACCCCATACTATCTCTAAAATCAAAATTAAAAGCTATTGTTTTGAAAGAACTTTAGTGAGGTGAAAAATTGGACAGGTTGCAGAACTCAAATGGTTGTATTTAGTTCTATGAAGCCAAGCTGACTCTTCATTACCTGTTTTGTTCTTTGCAGAAAAGGACCTGGGATCCCAGTGGACAAATCAAACATGAATCTGCAGTGTAGCTTTGTAGGGGAGAAACTCAGCCTGAGCATCACAAGATGAACCAGTTAGAGTAATGCCATCAGGTTCAGGGTGGTGATTTCTCCCCCCCCATTCAGCACTTGGGAGAGTAGTTTTGGGCTCCCCAATACAAGAAGGATATTGATGTACTGGAGCAAATCCAACCAAGGATCACCAGGATGCTCAGGGGCTGGAGCACATGATGTGTGAGGAGAAGCTGAGAGGTGGGTCTAAGGTAAGAAGACATATAATTATGCTTCAACTACTCAGTGGTAGAGCACAGGGGGAAAAGACTTGCAGATGCAGAGTCCTCCTGAAGTTGCACAGCGATAGGACAAGAGGCAATGGACACACAAGATGCCGTATAGGAGATTTCAATTAGATCTAGGGATGTTTTTACCATGAGGGTGGTCTAACACCATGACAGACATTTCTTCATGACCATGAAGAAACTGAGGAACCTCCATCCTTGAAGATGCTCACAACTCAGCTGATCAGAGCTGTGAGCAGCCTGATCTAATGCTGGCCCTTCTCTGAGCAGGTGGATAGACCAGATGTTCTCCACATGAGCACTTCAATCTAACATATTCTAAAATTATATGATTATAGGATTATATGAAAACTTTCAGGTTTGGAAAGTTATCTAGTGCTATTTCTGTGATGTGTCATCTATCAAACCAGTCATTTCTTTAGAGAATTTTATCAAATTGGTCAAGCATGACTTCCCCTTACTGAATTCGTGCTGACTACCCTTGATGATTTTCTTGCGGTCATATGTCTGGAAATGGCTTCCAGGATAAGCTGCTTCATGAAATGTTGCATGTATCAATTACATTCCTAAGTTAGTTAAATGAATACATAAATTAATTACATACATTTGCAATGTATGCAAATTTGTATTTGGTTGAACTCCTTTGAAATATAAGGTCATTGAAAATTTATCATTTGATTCTAAAATTTAAGGTTGCAGATGTACTAGATAAATCCTTATCCTACAATATATTGAGGCACAAATTTACGTGGCACATCTCTAAGAAAAATATCAGTTAATAAATCATCTGGTGTACAACATGCAATTCAATCATAGGTTGGCATAGAAACTAGGTTCAGCATTCTCCCTAGCAGAGAGAAAGCAGCACAAAATCCTTAATACTTGCAAGCTGTTACTCTTAACTGCCTTATACTCTCAAAACTGAGGTTTACTGTCTAGAGACACTTAAAGGAAACTAAGCCAAATAAATCAAGATGACTGTAATTGTTACCCTGAATCCTCATTGGCCTCTTTCCAAAATAACTATAAAATGTTGCAATTGAGGGTTTGGCTTTACTGTATATTTTGTCTTTATTATTACTTCAATCCACATACCGAAATACCCTGTTTAGCTGAAGAGATCCTTCAGAGTTGAGCTAATTTGATCAATAGTGGTAAAGTGAATGTTGCTGTTGCTCAGGACGATATTACTAAGGGGACTACAAAAAAACTTATCATTCTCTATATGTTATGTGATTTTTTTGCAGCGATTTCACTCACCCTGCTTTTATCGAGTTTCAGTAACTTAAAAGTGACAATATGATCCAACCTCTGTAGTGCAGATAGATTGAGCCTAAAAAAATGGATGTACTGTTCCACTGAGGGAGATAACATTACGTACGTAAATATCACCATTGGAGACGGCATTTGGAGACCAAACCCCACATTTATTACAACCCTGTAGTCAGCAAAAGATAGATAAATAAATCAAGTTAGATATATTCGGTCTTCAGTTTGTAGCAAAATTCTTCCAATTGTCAGTAATGAGAATTATAGAACAATTAAAAAGTACAATGGTAGACTATATTTAAGGAAATTAATAGATTTATCTTCTTAGTCCTAACTAGTAATTATTTTTCAAGTACATATTTTTATTATGTCCAGACTGAATAAGTCTAAATTACTGTGATTGCAGCTTCAGGGATCAAGCTCTGTTATACATATATAAAAACTCTTTTAAAACTGAAAGTGGAATAGAATAGATTACTTTTAATGATTTCCAAAATCATCAATGTTTTGTGTTAGTAGGTGTACAATTGCTTACCTCAAATGTTAAATACTTATTAGAATGATGGTGATTTTTAGGCCAGATGACAAAAATGTGATTTTCTTGTAACAAAACTAAATTAGTATACATTTCTTTATATAGATGAATATATATTTTATATGTTACTTGTATGGATTTATACAAATATTTTTCCATGTTTAAAACAGGAGTCAATAGTGACCAGAGTGCATATTAGAAAAAGGGAGAGATGGAGAGTCACAAGTGGTAGAAGCTTAATTTCTGCTTCAATAGGAAAATATTCCTAACCCTGTGCATCTCTACTCCTTGGTCTGAAAGCACTGAAACTGGAGAGAAGAAATGTTGTAAAAGGAAATGTTATCATATTGAGACATGAGGATGTAACAATAACACAGTAAATAGTACTGCTTTTCCATTAAATTATAATTAATCTTTTTAAGGAGAATTACTTTATGTTATTTTTAAGTGGAAAATAATTATTTGTGTTTCTGTGAACATATTTAGGAAAGCAGTTTGATTACGTATTTTAAATGCTTCAATTATATGAAATGGAGGGAAAAAAAGAAACTGTTTAATCTGGTTTTTTTTCCTTTCCAGTTGTGTCCATATTTTCACCTTTTGATGGACAGAGCCTTGATTGCTGGAGTTGGTTCAATGTTACAGGTACCATGCAGTACCTAGCTTCAGAATTCAAGGTTCTGTCCACCAAAAGATTAAATGGTATCCACACATAAAATCTCTGCTCTTTCACTGCTTTTATTAACAACAATGATTTTATATAATGCAATGTAAAAGCCTTTGAATTATTAATGGCCCAGAAAAATCAAATATAGTGTGTACTTTATCTGTAGAGTAAAGGAGAAGAAAGCTAAGAGGAAATTATTGCATCTTGGGAAAGCTCAGCTGTGATATCTCCAGGAAAATGGCTGAAGGCATGTCTTTTTCCACCTTATGTAGTAGTTTAATGCTCTTAATAAGACATTATAATGAAAGAAACATTATTATGAGAGAAGGTTATGAACATTTGGTATATTCTCTTGAAGATTTGTTTCTTATATTGATATTTTTGGACTGTGACAGATGAAACACTGCTCGTTTAAATATCTTATTATTTTAGGATGTACAAGGTTTGCCTCAAGCCACAACAGTGATTATCAAAATGATAGGAAACATTTAATCTGATGAAAGACGCTCTATCTATGCTGAAACAAAATATGTAGTTAGGTTTAGAATGATTAGAACACTGGAGTTCACACATCTTTCTTGAACCGTGAGGCAACACAGGAAGCAGAATTTGCTTTTATTACCTTCAGAGGTGATTACCTATAATCTAAGGGTAAAAATCTATGATTAAGTCACAGTCCTTTAGTGTTTCTGTTGTTTCAGGAGGGTATTTACATACCATAAGGGTAGTTTCTTCATTAGATGTATTTACATTAAGTAAACTCTACACAAATAGTGCAGGAATACAAGCACAACAGAAGGTGTTTTGGTATTTTGTACACATCTGAAATCCCTGAAATGTAGCTTAATCATGGTTGCAGTGACTCAAAGTCTCTCAAGGGCTTTTGTGAACTGTCTAGTTACGGTGGTCGGAGAGAAGATAAAAGCAGGACAGTTGGGAAAGGAGGTAGGAGGAAACATCTCCATTGTCAGAGAAACTTACTATGAAAGTAAAGGGTAGTATTGGCAACAACTATTAAGATCTCTCACTTGAAGTTCTACCTATCTTATTCCATTTTCTATTTGTATAGATTTTTGGCTTATTCACGTTATTTCAACTCTGACGTAATGTTATTTGTCTGAACAACTTGTTTGCACTCAGAGATTAGCCTAATTCTTTAGTAGAGATCGCCTTGTTACACTGGTTTTCCTTACAGCATCCATTTCAATTTGTCATAATTTAACCCCAGCCAGCAACTAAGCCTCACCCAGTTGCTCAGTCATTCCCCCTGAATGAGATGGAGGAGAGACTTGGAAGGGTAAAAGTGAGAAAACTCCTGAGTTGAGACAAAGACAGTTTATTAGGCAAGGCAAAATCCACACGTGAAAGCCAAGCAAAACAAGGAATTCATTCACCACTTCCTGCGGGCAGGCAGGTGTTCAGGCATTTCCAAAAAGCCAGGTTCCATCACACGTAACAGTGCTTAGGAAGACAAATACCATCACTCCTGCTTCCTCCAGCGTTATATGCTGAGCATGATGTGATACGGTCTGGGCTGTTCCTTGGGTCAGCTGGGATCAGCTGTCCTGGATGTGTCTCTGAACTCGTGCACCTCCAGTCCCTGCACAGGTGGGTGGGGGTGAGAGGCAGAAGTGACCTTGGGTCTGTGTGAACATTGCTCAGCAATAATGAAAACATCCCTGTGTTATCAACGCTATTTCCAGCACGGATCCAAAACAAAGCTCCATAACAGCGACCATGAAGAAAATTAACTCTATCATAGTCAAACCCAGTACAAAATTCTAGATCAGTTAGAAGGTGCTCTGAACACGAGATTTTGTTGCATTCAGACAGGCTATAAATTGCAATATCAGTACACATGTAAACCTCAAATTTTCATGAAAATATATCTCATTGTTTCCGCCTGAGTGGATTGAAAGGAAAACAAAACAAAGCCACCCTTTACTAACTTGCCTTTGTTTACTGACTTCAATGGTTGTGACAAATAAGCTCACAATACTTTTCTCACTGATGGCAATAAAAAATAATATATCAAAGTCAGTGGAACTTGAGAAGAATAAAGAAAGGTAGAGTTCATTGCAAAGTCCTTCAAACAAGTGGAAATATTTATGTTGTCCTCAGAAGGAAATGGCACTTGTACTACAATACAGGAAATTCCTTGTTTAAATGTCTTGGCTTCTCATCCTCTAGAATCAATTCAGAAAGACAGTTTTGCCACTACATGAAGAACATGATCAATAACTCTTTATGCTGAGTAAGTGAGCAGGATGATGAAACATTATTAAATGGTTCAGAGAGTACTTGTGCTAGGCATGCAGCTAAGATCCCACTTGACACTGGAATGAAAGCCTTTAAGTCTCATAGGAGTTTTCCATCAAATGCAACGGGTTTTATCTCAGGCCTTGGAAAAGAGACAGAGGATTTTTATTTTTCATTTTGTACGTGCAAGTGTATTGTGAGTGTGTGAGTATATCTCACATCAATATCCTTCATTCTATTAGAAAGTAACAACATTAGAAAAAAAAAAAAAGAGCATTGAGGAAGGCATAAAATGAGAACACTGAAGTATAAAATATATTCATTAGCAGAGACTGAACATCTAGAATCCAGGAAATGTACATGGCAATTACACTATAAGCCACTGCACATAACCCATGCCATGCACCTTTTTTTGGCTTTTTCCGATTTCAGTTTTCTGTGAGTTGTTACCTAATATTTGATATCCAAGAGAAACAAATGTATGTGGACTTTTTATCTTTTCTGTGCTTCTCAGAACTTAAGGTATTTATGAAAGTCTTCGTCTGCCATGAATTCCAAAATCTATTTAGGTCAACCACAACATCATGGTCCTAAAATACAGAAATTAAGAAATTTTCTAATACCTCACATATTTGGCAGATGGGTACCCATACACCTCCTAGTTCTAATGCTATGATCAGCTTTTGAAATACTAACATTAAATCTGTAAGAATAGATCCTTTCAGATTAAAAAAAAGAAAGAGCTGAAGTGGTACTTCACTTTTTCTTACAAAACAGCTCAATGGTAAAGATTCTCAGCAGATTATAAGTAGCTACTGTGCTAGGCTGTTTGCTTCTCCAAAAATGCTCCCTTTCCAAGGGTCTTCTTTACATTTCAATAAACTCATCCTAAATAATATACTTGATTACATTTTTAATATCTAAAATATGGTCTAGAGTTTATATTGTATATTCTTTAACTCAAATTCAATTTGTTCTATAAACAGAATTTGTTTATGTAACTGATTAACTGGCATCAAATTAGGTCAAACACTGTTGACACCGTTTGGAGCTGTAATTGGTTTCTCTAATTGGTAACTATAAACCAGAATGTAATCAGCTCAGAGCAAGTACACTCTGTGCTATTAACCAGTAAAGTTTGGGATCTCTTGGGAAAGCTTTGCAAACTGTATGCTACAAACAGGATTAAAAGTCTATCAGCTTCTCTTTTGCCGTTTTGAAATTTATTTTGTAGACCCAGCCGTATGGAAGTTTAATAACATATTTTTGTTAAACAGCAAGCAATGATGTTAACAGCTCTACCTTGATGTGGAAGCCTCCACCTTAGAGAACAGATTTGAACATTATATCCTTTTCCTTACTGTAACTGAAAAATCAGCTTTCAGATATAGTACTCCTGACTGAAATGTGATCAAATTATGTGTATCCTTTAAACAGTTCTATCTCTAGTTAATAGAGTTATGCAGGAATGCAGAAAAAACCAGGGAATTTTAAGCCTAAAAAGCTTTATGTAAAATCATTAAAAACCAAAATTATCTGTCAGCTTGTTTGGGATGATCAAGTATATCTTCTAGTCTCAGGAAAAAACCCACAGAAAAAGTATGTGACCACTTCTAGTGACTGGAGTCAGACTGATCTTAATTTGCAAAACTTCATTGTCTGAAAGTAACACTGTCCATATGACTACTAATTGAGGCTATACTATTTCTTTGCACAAGTTACAAATTCTATGGAATGCAAATAAGACTAGAAGAAAACTCAAAGGGTCATACACTCTGTCTCAAAGGTAGATTCTGCAAAAGCATTGGTGGGTTTTGCCTACATTTTTCTAATACTCTCAAAACAAAAGATTACACAACATTTTAAAAAACATCTGGGTTTTATTACACTTTTCTTTCCATTCCCTTCCCTTCCCTTCCCTTGATTTATGAACTTCATCATTTTATGACATTACAATTTTTTTCACCTTCTCAATGAGTTTTTTCCAACTTCAGAGTCAATCTAGAGCACATTTGTGATTTGATTGTTGCTCCTTTGTATCAATTATTAACAGTGTCTTTCAAATAGGAGTGGGGTGAGAATTTACCATTATAAACCCATCCCAAATATAGCCAACAAGCTCTCAGATACCTCACAGAATTATAGAATCACAGATCTTAAAGATTATCTTCAAACCCCCTTGCCATGGGCAGGGACCACTTCCACTAGACCAGCTTGGTCAAAGACCCATCCAACCTGGCCTTGAATATTTCCAAGGTTGGGGAGTCCACAACTTCTCTGGTAAACCTTTTCCTCTGCCTCGTGACCCTCACAGAAAAGGATTTCTGCCCAATATCTACCCTACACCTGCCCTCTTTCAGTTTAAAGCCATTACCCCTTTTCCTATCACTATCTGGCCTTGTAAAAAGTCCCTCTCCAGCTTTCTCGTAGGCCCCCTCTGAGTACTGAAAGGCATAATATTAATGTACAGTTACAGAAGTTATTTTCATGTTGCTGTTTATTTGGTGCTCAGTTGTGTCAGATCCTGCTTGAAGTTCAGGATTTAAGTAACAAATGAACAAGAGACTAGACATTCTAGTAGCACAGCAATATTTTACTACAAGCCTGGGTCAATCTAGTTTAGAGACTGGTTGTCTTGCAAAGAGAAACCCTAACAGAAAGTAGTGTCTGACAAGGTGTCTGGGGTTGCAGTTATACTTGGGCAGTTTTTTGCCCTCTATTAATCTGTTCTTATGAGACAGTAAATGTGTAGCAACCTGTATAGTGATGAATCAAACTCAAGAATATGTTTATGTCCAGTGGTAGTGTGAAAGCATTTTGTTGTAATTAGACCACAGTGAAACATTTTGTTCTGGGCTACTCATTAAATCATGGCTATCAGTTGAATTTAAATTTCTTGGGTGTCCTGGTTTGGGGTTTTTTTTGGTAAAACCCTTCAAAAATTGACAGAAGGAAAATATTGCTAATAATCAGTATTTTTCAAGTGAAGATAACATTATCTCTGTGTGAATATTAAGTAACTTGAGTAATGGATGTTCAAGATTAAATATTTTTGAAAGTTTCCAGTTTTCAGAAAAGAGTGAAGTCTTCCTTATCAAATCAGGCCTTTTATGAGCAGAATAAGAGCCTGTACTTTTCTTTTTGAAAAGAGTAGTTCCTGTAAACCAGCACATAAATATATTCATGAATATTTTAAGTTTAAAATATTTCTAATTCTTTGATTCAGAGTGTAAATTTATATAGACTTTCCAGTCTATGGGGCACAGAAATAAAATGCAATTAAGACAGAAAAAGAAGGCCATAAGGGACTCTGAAAGATCATCTAATCTACTGAAAAAGTCCAGCAGAAAATTGAAATATGTTGAAAATTTGTCTGTAGAGCTTTTCACATTATGTACAGCCTCTATTAATTATTTCATTTCTCTATCAGAAATGCATCAAGTCCTATGAAATATAAGGATGAGAATTTTTTTCTCCAACATTTTAAAAACTAGTAAAGGAAAGATCTTGAACTGAACTGTGACACGATGTCTCTCTTTAAATAAAACAACTTTGAATATTGAAGCATCATGCCTTGTCTAACAAATCAAATATGCCCTCAGTGTTAAGCCTCAGTAGATTTGTTTTATTTGTTCAATTCAGTTTGCCTACAGTCCTTCAGGTTACAGATTGCTTAAATCCTAGAATGTACTGTATCTTGAAGTGGATAAACCAAACATTCAAATTCTCTTTATCTTCTTTACATAATACTAATTTGTTTGCTCTCAACTCTAAATCAAGAAAGAACAGTGAAATATTAATAATGCCTGTATTATTCACCGTGTAAAACGGAGGCACCTAACAAGCATTTGAAGTGTTGAATGCAGCAGATACATTTCCTTGGTGCCGTTTCCTTTTACTGCTGTGTCTGCTTCAGTTCACGTGTGTGCATTTATCTCCAGATAGGAGCTGTCTGATCTGATAATCAGTGGTCTGAGAGGGTGTTGCATCCACAGTGAAAACAAAATGAAAGGGTCACAGACTCACTAGGTAGTGTCTACAGGGACTTTTTATTGGTTTTTTTATGGTATCATTGCCAATACCTTTATAAGACCATTAATAATTTAGGGATTGTCTCAAAGAGAACCTCCAGATGACATTTTTCTTGATAATAATAATAATTATGCACTTATGGACATAACCACATCTTCAACACCAATTAAGCAAAAAGTACACATGTGCTATGAGTTAAGAACCTCTTGAGGTCTCACTGAAAAATAAGCAATAAAAAATCCCAAGCCAAACAAAAACAAGACAAGAGACTAATTTTTAAATGAGCAGTAAAATGTCTTATTACAATGTAACTCCTTTCAATTGTAGCTGTAACATTGCTTAATGATTTGGTCTGATTATTTATGATTAGGTTGCTTATTACCTGTTTCATACTGAACATCTTCATGCATGTCCTTTCCATTATTTTATCTTTTTCAATTAACAGTATAGAAATAGCCCTCCTTGAAATCAAGACTCACATAACTCAAAATTCTATTAGAATTTGGAATTCAAATTGCGTCTACTGGAGACATGATACTTGGAAGATAATGAAAGAATTCCACACCAAGAAAGCAGTAGAGAAATATGACCGTACCATAAGTCTGAAAACTGTAGGAGTGTCCTCTTTGCCACAGCAGCAAACGAACAGGATTTTAGGGGTGAGGTAATAGTGAAAGGAATAGGAACCTAGGTGACATTTTCCTAGATTGCTGATGAAAGGGAAGACATTTCTTTCAAGGCTGTAAATCTTGTGTCGCAGCCAGGTCTTTAGCTTTTATATTCAGGGAACCTTCCCTAAGAAAAGAGGATGGCTGGACTATAGTTCATCAGACAAAGTGAGGAGATATCATCTCTGAAAGTAAATTTCCTAGTACAAACAGCAGAGCTTTTAATGCTACTTGATAAAGGAAAGTGGATAAAGAGAAAAGAAGGTATGGAAACACAGTAAAGAAGTGACCCTCACATGCCTCATGTGAAAACAGAATGACAGGGGGGCCATTTCAATTATTGCAGTACAGATGCATCAGTATGGAAAACAGAATAGGAATTAAAAATGGACTAATTGTGCAGAGTTATGATATCAGTGGGGTTAGAGATTTTCGTGAGACAGTACAAATGGCTGGAGTGCTGCACTGGATGGACACTGGCTCCATTAAAAGAGCATGCAAGCTAGCAGCAAGAATTGTGACATTTCCTAAAGATAAGTCGAAGAGTAATGGTAAAGTTAGGGAGGAAGACTCATCTTGCAGGTGTGGAGCCCGCCTGAAGTCATAGGACAAGAAGCAATGGACACACAAGTTGCCATATGCAAAATCCAATTACATCTGGAGATGTTTTACTGTGAGAGTGGTCAAACAGCATAAGAGGCTGCTGTAGATGTGGAACCTCCACCCCTGAAGATGCTCACAACTCAGCTGGTCAGGAGCTGTGAGCAGCCTGATCTATTCTGGCCCTTCTCTGAGCAGGCAGAAGGACCAGATGACATCTAAAGGGCCATTGCAACCTATGTTGTTCTACAGCTCTACAATTATTTTGCAATAATTAAGAATTTAGATGTACACGATTTTTGAGAAATAATAGTGCTGTTTGCCAAGGAAATAATTCAATGGAGTTCTGAGGTTTCCCCTTTTCTACTTTATGCAATTGCAGGTTGCTCAGCAGTGGTTCCAATGACGTTTTCTAATAACAGAGGAAAATGCATATACAATACAATAACTTGTTTCTTACCACCTGCTTTTGCTTTTTCTCATCTTATTATTTCCAAACTCTCACTTTGGATATAAACAAAAAATATTATATACATATGTATATTTAAATGAAAACCTCATTTGTGCATCACTACAGCCTCTGAGAGATTTGACATTGAACTGAAAGGAAAATAACTCTGGTAGAAAGTAAATACGGAAATTTCAAATTAAATATAATGACGGAAAATGCAAATAACAAACCAACCCTGCCAGTTGCAGCCCACAATAGAATAAAAGAAAGAGTAAAGAAAACTCTTTAATTCTGCTTAATCTAATCCAAATCCTTGCCATCTCCTAAGTATTATTTCTGTCTTTCGTTTTGAATAGATATTAGCAAATAATACTTCCTGAAAGATTTTTCATACTTTGTGTATGCTTTTTGATGCAAGCTTCTCTTCTTAGTTTTATGAATCCAATAGTTCAACTGTTTTCATTCTCGTCTTGAGAGAATCTTATCAGATCAATAATCATGTTCCATGCCTCTCTTTAGTTATTCTGTACTTCCCTTCTGCCTAAGCAGAATGAGACATCCTCAGTATAACATTACAATCCATTCAGGGCAGCTTACCATCTTTATAAATTTTGAATAGCTTCTTCCTGTGTAGCAACGATACTAATCTTCACAAATTTTCTTCCAAATTATTTCATATGAATTAAGAAAAGCATAGCTATTTTCTGGTTGTTTTTTCTGCTCTGTGTTTCTGCATAGCAGAATTTCCTTATTTCTATTTATTATCTAAGTTTTCATGGAAAGTCCCACAAATAGTTCTTTTACTGAAAGTGAGTTTAAATAAGTCAGCATTGTACTGAAGTATAAATAAATTATAATTATTAGCTACATATAATGGTATTAGTACACAAGCCACTTTAAAAACAAAGCGAGGTTTTAGAGAGTAGACATTAAAGAGTTCTGGAATGTAGCTCTGTAAATAAAAAATACAATTTTTAGTTTCCATATATCTGTTACTTCTTCAATAATTCTAGCTGAAATATCTGACTTCTAGATAATACCAAGATTTGGAATTCATATTGGGTCATTTTCATGAGAATCTACTCCTATTTTTTCTAAGTTTTAGGTTATGGGTTAAGTGTTATCCTTTCACAGCTTGGCCACAAAAATAGATCTAAAAAATACTACATTTGAGTTCAGGTTCTTCCAGCAAAATTATAATGTGCTGTGTTTGCTTGCTGTTTGTCTTTGTAACTGTAGATGTCATTGGTGACTCTAGCACTCTTCTTTCTGTCATAGATACTTCTCAGTGCAGGCAATTAATATTAAAATTTTGCTATCAGTCCTGGAAGGTATATAGTGCTTCATTTTCCCCTTCAGTCAGGCCAGCAACAAATGGAAACTGTATCTAGGAAATGTTTTTTGGTCTGTTTTCTTTCATCATTACCATATGGCTTCACCAGTAAAAACCCACTGAAGGGTTTCATGTTTCATCTTAACTGATCTCTCAGACATCTTTTAGACCTGATCTAGGAATCATTTTTACTTACTGATTATAGATTTGTTCAAATCAAAGACATATTAGGTTGTCTCCTTCTATTTGTAAATGCCCAGGTTTTACAGAAGATAAGAAACTGAAGATAAGACACATGGATTTTATTTATTGTATTTTCCCCAGTAATTATTTGGACCTGAGAGTTTTCTGCAGAGAAGGTAGCATTGGGTTCTAATAGCTGGTATCTGATGAAAGGCATTTTTCCTCTCTTCCCAGACTGTAATTTTATTACTTGTCAATTTGCTGGCAGCTAACACAGTTGGCTCGATAACTTGATATAATTCTCGAGTTCTAGGCCAACGCACAATATCTATCTTCTAATAATTTTGCAGCAATTCGGGGTTAAGAATCATAGAATCATCAAGGTTGGAAGAGACCTTTAAGATCATCAGGTCCAACCACCAATCCAAGCTCTACCACTGTAACTCCTAAACCAGTAAAACGTATCACCCAGTGCCATATCCAGAGGCCTCTTAAACGCCTCCAGGGGTGGTGACTCCACCATCTCCCTGGGTAACCTATTCCAAAGCCTGACCACCCTAACAGTGAATTTTTTTTTCTACTATATGGTTATATATAGCTAAAAGTTATTTGCCTTTAGAATGTAAAGTTTATATGCTTCTAGAATGATTTCTCGGTCTCCAACTGTTTTTTGGCTAAATCTACCTGTTCCATGATAATCCATTATAGGAACAAGCTTTTTTTCTGGTACCCCCTCTTTAGGATTGAAAGACTTATTTTTCAAGACAAGCTTTTCTAGTGATTACTTATCATCTTATATTCAGTCATCCTTGGTTCTTTAGAATTGGAGCTATTCCAAAACCTTTTCTATTACTACACTTCATGACTGATGTCTAACTATCAGCATGATCCACAGCCTCTAAAGAATTTTTTAAAGCTTCAGATCAGTTCTTAGCATGATATGTTGAATTCTTCAGTTTCACAAAGTGTCTGCAGCTCAGTTTTTGTTTACATCAGTATAAAGATTTGCTGCTGTTCTTGGCACAAAGTAATTGAATTGAGAACCATACAGTAAAGTGCAATTGATTATGTATTTAAATTTGACAGTTTTTTGGATACCTATTTTTCAGTTCTGAGACAAACATAATATTTAAAATATGAAACATGATAAAAATCAATATTTAACCTTAATAATCATCAATAACATATAGAAAGTACATCTGTTCAAGCATATGTGCAATTAAATAATGTGAAAAAAAATTCATAGCAAATAAATTTGAATTTTTCATGTATGGTACGTCATAAAACTTTTACTGGTTTCTAATATGTTAGGAGAAGATAAAAGGGTATTGTTAACAGATAAAGTTGCTGATCATGAATGTAGCCAGGAAAAAAATACCACATAATCCTTAAAAGTATTTATAAATGGAAAAATATATGTAATTATCAAAAGAAATTTTTTTGTCATTTCAAAGCACACTGGATATTACTTGAACCCATATTCAGGAGCTGGAATAGATTCTTATGGGTTTCAATAAGTATTTGGCTTGAGCTAGTGATATTACATTAGAAACACTGAAAAAACATTGAAAGTATGAACGTGGTATTTGAAGCTGAGATTCATTTCACTTAACATCAGGTATCTAAAAATTAAAGATCTCACCTCAACTACATTGACTCCACAGACACTAAGGAGGATCCTCATCGCACTGATCAGAAACATCTTTTAGGATAAGGTAAATTACTTTCCGAAGGAGCTCATATCTATCACGTGAAAAGAGGAGACAAGTGAATCACTAGGCTGCTTTAAGACAGCAAGTTTTAAAATGAGCAAAAATAAGATAAAACATTTCTTCCTTAGAGCCACAGAAAAAAAATATATATGACATCTCCTAAATTAATTTAAGGCACTAATTTAATAGTTTTACATCAGTATGTCAACAATATGTAATTGCAGTACATCAGGTATTTTTATAACATTGCAATATCATTCTAACCTTCCTCAGGCATTTACTGTGGGTGAATGAAATGTTAGAAGAGTAGCTTTCGGCAGCTTATTACCTCTTGGCTTTCTTTAACCTTATTACTGGAGGCAGGGTGGGCCAGTTCCCTTTTTTTTCTCCGGAATGGGGTAGCACATGGAGGTTTCAGTTTTGCTTATCTGTTAAACTTATGTCTGACTGTCACATCTTTCTTAACCCATTTAATGAATAAAGAATAATGATAAATAGCTGATTATCTTGACTGAGAACAACACAGAATTTGTATAAAGACTCTAACTCTCTAGTGGCCATAAGCAGACCTCACAGTAGTGTCTACAAGGGACCAAACCAAGCAGAATTAAAAACCAAAGTGTGTTTAATAAAAAGAATCAAATATCTGTCCATCTGAATTTACTTCACTATTCCTCTAAAGGAAGCAAACAAAACAATTTTTTGTGTAAGACAAGAAATTTGCCAACATATTCAAAATTCAACATTTACTACTGAAGCTGTCAATTATATACTACAAAAGTAAGTATGTCATGTGTGAAAGTATGTCAATGCATATTCAAATATGTTTTTCTAATTGTAAAAATGTTCATTCACAAAACTCTCAGGAATAAAAAATTCAGTTATATGAGTCACTTGATAGGATAACATTTAAAGAAAAATCATTTAAAATTCTGTATCTTTATTATAAAAGCAGTCTTTTATTAGCACAATGTCTAAAACTAGCACGTAAATTAAATTTTGGGACAAATAAGTGAAAGCAGTAAAAAGGATATAAAGGGGAGCTACTGGGGAAAGTGAATTAAAATGGGAAAGGAAATTAGCTGTGGCACTGCAAACCACAGGGGCTTTTGTGCTGCGTGTAGCTCTGTCACTTGCACTGCCAATGCTGTGTTTGCAGAGCTTACATTCTCAGCAGAATGTGTCTGCCACTGATGTATTGCAGAAAGGCTTCCTACTAAATACATATAAATACATCATTTCTGAGACTAAATGGTGTTAACACAATGCAATAAAAGGAATTAATCTTTACCCAGATTATGTTAGCTAAAAAAAATAAGACTATATAAACTGATTACATGAGATTGCTACTTTACAGAGGGAAATAAAATCTTCCGTAAAATGTCCTTTGCTAGGAGAAAATAAACCAAAGGTGGTCAAGCAATGAATTAAGCGATATTTTTGAGAGGATTAAAATGAAGTGTATTGTTAAATACTAGAGTATTTTAAGGTGGTCTTTTCAAAAGATGAGCATAGAAACTGCTTTCTTTCTGTTTCTTAGTCTTAACTGTAGTTGAATCTCTCTGTGCTTCTAGAGGATTCTCTTCTGAAGCCCTTAGAGTGAGAGTGTCAATCTCCCTGGAAGATTTATTACTGAATCAATTTTATTTGGTTAAACAGGCACATTTCTTCAAGTGTGCCAGAATCATGACACCGCTTTTGTTCCTACCAGACATTTTAGCTAAGAGAGCAAAAATGCACTGGAATAAAAACAACGAAACCAATGGGAACAAGAAAATAATAAGGAAGAATCATACTTGGTGTTTCCTTTTCCCTGGGCAAATTCCATTCAAGATTCTGGTCTATCAGAAAGTGAAGGGTAGGAAAGTTTTAGGCATGATGCTCTCACAAGATAGAACTGCTCTTTCAGATAGAGACTAAGATAAAAAACGTTGAATAAATAAATACTAGAAATAGCCTGGCAAATAATTTACTGATAGAATTCTCCATTCAGATCAAGTGGATTATAGGCACTGAAGTGTGTCAAGGACTCTGACCAAACAGTGAATATCAATTTCTCTCAATTTTGAAAACGCTACTTTCTTATTCAGGCATTTGTAACATCAATTCCATGTCAGAGAAATAAACAATTCAATATCAATATTATGAATATCTTACAAATTTAAAAAAAAGAACTAATTTCTTCCATTTGGGAAATGAAACACAAATATATGGGAGGAACGACCAAAAAAATTATAAATACAGATGAAATAGATTCTGTCTTTGGACACAGAAAACAGAACAGAACAGAACAGAACAGAACAGAACAGAATAGAATAGAATAGAATAGAATAGAATAGAATAGAATAGAATAGAATAAATATCTCAGCTGAAAGAGAACTACAACAATCATCCAGTCTAGCTGCCTGACCAATTCAGGGCTGACCAAAAGATAAAGTATGTTGTTAAGGGCATGGTCCAAATGCCTCTTCAACACTGACAGGCTTGGGACATTGACCAGCTATTTAGGAAGCCTGTTCCAGGGTATGACCACCCTCTCTGTAAAGAAATGCTTCCTAACATTCAGCCTAAACCTCCCCTGGTGCAGCTTTGAGTCATTCCCATGTGTCTTCCCCCTGGATCCCAGGGAAAAGAGCTCAGCACCTCCCTCCACACTTTCCCTCCTTAGGAAGCTACAGAAAGCACTGAGGTCACCCCTCAGCTGACTTCCTCTCTTAACTAAACACGTTCAAAGTCCTCAACTGCTCCTCATTATATAAATCAAAACAGATTTCCTTGCACCTTACTCAAATTGTGTTTAACATGGATATCCTGTAATCACATAATATATATGAGATAATTAAGAAAGATGTTGAAAACATGAGAAACATTTTATTTATTATGTATCTGTAGAACAGCTCTGCATTTCTTCTAATGATAGCTATTTTTATGTTGGAATGAATACCATTCATTTCACTATTCCACTCCACAAATCAACTTGCTTAAAAATACATATTTTCTCTAAACTATGAAATGCTTAACCTTAAAAAGAAATCTGTAATAACTTATAAAGATCAATACTTCATTTGAGACTACCATTTCAGATTTTAAATGGTCCAAAACAAGCTTCCAAGTATAGTTCAATTTGTGCTATTAGCTCTGCATTCACCTACTATGATCACTCTAGAGTTGCTATTAAATATTTAACCGTAATAATGTTATTAATATCTGACTGGAATTCAGAATTGTAGGAGAAAATACCTATTATACAGTGACCTTTACGGGTATGCACTAAAGGCTAAATGTTAAGAAGGTACTTGGTCTTTGCCTGGGAATGATTGATTATCATGTATCACATCCTGTCTGAATTAGACAAGTTCATGTTCTACTGCACAGAGCAAAATTTTCCATCTTTGAGATGTGTATTTCATATCCATGTGCTCTGGGAATTTGTGTCTACAGATACTATAAGTTACATGTGAAGTCAATTAAACTAAAATGAAATAATTTATCTGAATTTATGTATTTTAAGTACACTAGCTATGGTAAATACATTATTTAAATTTATATTAAAATATTTTTGCTTACCACTAAGTAACTTCTCTTAACTCCCCACACATTTTTCCCTTCTTACTGTGTACAGTAAGAATAACATTTGAATAAAGTTTAGTAGTATAATTTAACTTATACCAACCTGAAAGTGCAAAGTCTTGTAATTTACATGCACTTACATTGGTCTGAAACAGTTTTACCTAGCAATGGTTTAGTAGTGAAGTGACTGTTACCCAGCCTATTCTACCTTAAGGTCAGAAAAACCTTATATAGTCTGATAAACCTAAGCAGTTGTTGCATAACAAAAACCAGCTATCTGATGTTGTGTGTCTTAGTGTGCAACTCTTCATCAGGAAACATACATGAATGAAAAATGTTTTAAGCCCCAAGAACAAGTAGGAAAAAGACTGTTGCTATGAGCATCAAAACTGCTTGCTGCAAACTCAAGATGCTTAAGACTGGCTGAGACAATTTATCTCTACTTTGAACATTGATACTGCTGGCCTTAGGATGCAGGAGAACCATAAACATCTTTGTCTCCATAAAACCACTGCAAACTCCTGTTTCCACAGCACTTGGCCAACTTAGTACCAAGGAGTCAAGGCCCATCTCTACTATGGCAAAAGTGTATAGTTTTGCCTCAGATTGCTGAAAAAGAACTGTGAGAAAAATCTGTCAAAATCCAAGAAAATAATATTACAGGCACCAGGAAAACTGGGATCATTTATATTTCAGAGCATCAAAAGCAAAGACGCCAAAAAACTCCAACATGAAAATATATAAAACCCTAAAGGGAAAATAAAACCATCAAAAAACTCAACGACATCAACAACATAACAAACAAAGAAGCAACCCCCTCAAAAAAAAACCCCAACAAAACAAAAACACCCAAAACAAACCCAAACAAAAAACCCCCCAACAATACAAGAAGTATAGAAAGTATAGCAAGGGGTTATCAAATTATTTAGTCAGTTCAACAGTACTGGCTTATTATTAATTATGCTTAACAAGTATATCATTGTAAGATTCTAGAAACAAAAGCTTACTGAACTGCAGGACAAGACAACATTGTTGGAGTCACTGTCCCCATTCCTGGAACAAGGAACAAGAAGGTACCAATGAAGACAAGGAGCAAGGAGGACTAGGGTAAGGACAAAACATCAAAGACAGGAGTCAGAAAGTATGGATGATGTTTGCAAGGATGAGGTAAAACAAACAAATAAACCAAACTCTCAAACCCCAAAACCAGAATAGCTAAGACAGGAATAGGAGTGAAAACCTTAGAAGTGCAACTGCCATCAAGTGGCAAACAGAAAAAGCAAAACCACCCCCAAGTCAACAAGTGATGGATTTTATATACAAAGAATAAAGCCCCAGTCAGGCTAACAGGCTGGTTCTTTGTCTCCCAACTGACTCTTGTCAGGCAACTAACTGCAGCTCAATTGCCTGGACCTGACATGGACTGACAGCTGCCATGTTTGATGCTTTATGCTTCAGAAACCCCAAGTGATTCTTGCTACACATTTTTATTTTACTTTCCCTTGTATTCCCTGGTTTAGAATAAGTATAATCTCTGAATGAAGCTTTTTTCCTCATGATTGAGACATTTAAAACATTTTTCTTTCCTCTGAATTATCTAGTGCCTACCATGGTATAAGTTCAGAACTAGGATTCTAATTCTGTCCAACCAGTTTTTGTTCTCTCTCCTCTGACTATATAGTTTTTATACAAAATATCTTGCAAAACAAACACAGAGACAAACCTCAACCAGCTGTCTTATCTTATTTAAATAGTCAATGAGCTTATGAACTACTGAAGGTAGCAGAAGAAACTTATTAGCTAAAAGCAACTTGTTCAGGGAGTCATATTTCCATAGAATGCAAGACAAAAGGGGGGAGAGGAGGAGATAGTTCATTACATTGCATTTAGTTATGAAAAAATTGCGTATAGAAAAGCAAACATTTCAAAATTGAAGCTCTGGAAAGTTTACAGAGTGAAAAAATTCATATTTATTCTTTCTGCAACTGTGTGAGAAACGATGCTCACTCAATTGAAATTTTAAAGGTTTATTAAAGGACAATAGGGGAGGAAATCCAGCAAAGCAGAGGGTTACAGCTCTGGGTGCTTAGCTGCAGACAGGGGTACAGCTACAGGCACACCCTTGAGAACAGACACGCCCCTTTATAGTCTTTGGTGTTTATCATAACTCCTCCCCCGTCCCACCTTCTTAGAAGGGTGTTCAGCTACCAGGACAGTTGCTACTTTTGTTAACTTTAAAAGGCCTCGGTTCTCTTATTGGTTATATGTTATCCAGGGGCAGTAATCCCTCCGCCCCTTAGGTTAAGAATAGCTCAACACTCCAGTGAAACTCAACACCCAGTTCCCTCCCCTCAGAACGACAAAACCACTCCCACAGAACAACATTACATAATGCATGACAAAGAAAACCACTCTCACAGAACCAACATTACATAATACATTTGCGAAAGCCAACATCATAAACTGTACTTTTAACAACTGTATAATGGCTTCAGAATTGGAGGAATTTTTAAAAGAGATGGAACAGAAATTGAAGTTAAGCGGTAAAAATAAAACAGAAAAGAAGTCCAGTCCCATATAAAAAAACACAAAATCCTTTGTAGCTAGGACGTATTGGCCCCATTCTATCATTCAGGTATGCCTAGAGTGAAAGGCTAGTTTAGCAGAATTACATACTCTTGGACTAAATGTTGCTGAGCCTAAACAACAGATTAATTTTTGCTGGGCTGATCCCAAATATGGTGATTGTTCATTTTTTATAACTTGCAGGTTGAATAATTTGTTTCATCTCTTTTTTTTTTTTTCTTTCACGTCTCTATAACCTTTTTTAAAAAAGCAAGGACAGAGTTGTGGCATTTTGTAGACTAAAAATGTTGACTATACAATACCCTGATTTCCATGAAAAGAAAACTCAGGAAGAAGTCACACCTGAGAACTGTGGTCATATTCAGTAGATGTGCAGACATACAAGTATCCTCTTGCTTGTAACAAAGTCATTCTAGGGGAATATCAGATGCTACTATCTAAAATGGAAGACTACAAAAAGAATTATCTCAAGATCATTCTTGCCTAGATATTGGTACTGGCAATAATTACAAACTTTAAAAGTTGATCAAATCTGGGGCCTTGTTCAAATATTTTTGTAATAGTAATGCCAAGGAGACGGACTGTGTAAGTGTCCAACTGCATCTGTGGGTTATGGAACAGGTATTTCTACAAAAAAACTCTTTGAACAAAAACTTTAGAAGGTAATGACACATTACATATTTGTAAAAAGTACAGTCATATTATGGCTGTACGTTATCTTTAAAAGGCCTGTCTTGGTTTGAAAGAAAGGTGTCTGCCACAGAAGGCAGGAGCCTCCCGTGGAGTGGAAAATGTAATCCCTTTCCCCATAAATCATTATAATTTCAAAATTAAGGGG
>VZTA01012491.1:292-55817 GCA_013398855.1 Mohoua ochrocephala | reverse complement strand
ACCAGGCTGTGCAAAACCAACACGAGGCTCTAACTGATAGCAAAGCATAGATAGATAGGGCCTGTAAAAAGGCATGTGTCAGCAGTGTGAGGTCAGATAACATCAGGAGATTCTTCTCACTTGAAAGGCAGCATTCATTCCCAGGTGTAGTTCACAGCTTTTACCAAGCCCACCCTCACTATGTGCATACCATTGCTTTCATTGAAAACTCTGTACAAAATATGAGACTGTTCATCCTGTCTCTTCTCGTGATACAGAAGCTGGATTTAAATAATCCAGCTTTGCTGTAAAATAATAAGCAACCTAAAGACACGCGGTGTCGTTCATTCCTTGTCTAAGCAAGAGTTCAGAAGAGGATCGTATCTGCCTCTCCGCTGTTCAACATGCCCTTGTACTCTATTTCTCCTTCAGAAGGAATTGCAAAGCATTAATTATACTCTTGCATGCTTGATAGTAACGTCTAAATGTTCAGACACTCCAGTTACCATGGCAACATAAAATATATCACTTCATTATCTGAGACACATAAAAAAGAAGGTATTAATAACGATAAATAAAGCCAGTGCTCAGTGTATATCTCTCAGGATGCAGAAATCTAACCCAGATTGGAACAGAAAAGACAATTTGACATCTACAGGAGAGGAGCGCTTGGCTACAGCTGCTGCCATGGGAACCATTTTCCTTTGGACTTAAAGAGTTTTTAAGCAGGACAGGAGGTGTAGTGCTCAGAAACAGTAACAAAATGGATTGTGCTATATGCATTAATTCTGTAGTCCTTGCTCACTCAGAGAACAGAGGGCACTTTCGCAGCCTGTAAAACAGCTGCAGGTTTTGTGGAAGGAAGGGGATCCAAAGCTGGACCCAGACAGCCCTTTGGGAGAGAATGACTGGGCAACAGTTCTCTGAAAAAATGGTTTCTGCTCTGGTAGGAACTCTTCTGCTTGCCACCTCTATAAAGGTGCTGCCTCCTGAGTAGCAAATCTCAGTCTACTGACGGGAGAGAAGAATGCTGGATAGCCACACCATCCTCTGTGTGGTGGAGTGAAGGGCCAGGAGGAGTGAAGTTTTGAGCTAATAATCTTTTATTTAAAAGGTGAGTCTCTGAGCAGACAGTTTAGGCCTAACCATGAGGGATGATGCAGAGCAGATCAGATCTGTGAAGAAGGTCCCTGAAAACCCTTAGTGAGCAATACCTGCTGCTCAGTGTGCTGGTTACTCCTTCACAAGGAGCTGTGAAAGATTAGATCAGGTGTGCCATGCTGAGAAGGCACTTTCAGGGCAAAAGGCTGAGTACTGGAGTACCAGTCTGTGGCTGTAGGGAGGGAGAATGAACCAGGAACTGCAGGACACTCCTCAAGGTCTTCTCAGGCAAACCCTACTACCTTGTAACAAGGCAGGACAAGGGAGAATTTCCCAAAGACCTCACTTCAAAGGGAGGCTTTTTAAAGGATTTACACATCCTTTGTCTCACAGGTTTTATCCAATCAACTACCTCATCAGCAAGCAGTGCACACTGCAGCAAACATGATTTTCCCTTCTAATGTCTCATTTGTATGTCAAGAAACGGACTCTGTCTCCTTCTTTAATTACAGGCTCCATGCCCAATTTGCTCTCTCCTCCAGCTGCGGCACACAGGCTGGTGCTAGCACTATCTTTAACAGTATTTTCACCTTTCCCTAATTCAGCATTGCTTCCCAGGCAATTCTTGAAGACTGGGACCAGTCAGCCAGCAGAAACTCCAAGCTAACCATGGTGATCCCAGGGTTGGCTTACCTACAGGATTAATTAAAAGGGTATTGGGATGAGAGAGGGGAAAGTCAGATTGCAAGAATGAAGAGAGAAGTAACTCCCAGGCATGTCTTACCCAGGGAGCAGTTGCAGCCAAAGAAGCCATCGTGCCAGTGGCACACTCCTGTGTCACTGGCACTGTAGATGTCAAATTGTCTTTTCTGTTCCAATCTGGGTTAGATTTCTGCATCCTGAGAGATATACACTGAGCACTGGCTTTATTTCTTGTTATTAATACCTTCTTTTCTATGTGTCTCAGATCATGACGTGACATATTTTATGCCACTGCAATCCCCAAGACACCGTTTCTCACTGCAGTCCTCTCCAGTGAACTCCTCGTGGCACTGGCAGACCCCCTTTGGCTGTGTCACAGATCCCACTGCCACTGCAGTTCTCCAGACACAGCCGAAGGCTGCAATCCTCACCAAAGAAAGGCTCATCACAGATACATTTCCCAGCACCGCAGTGCCTGTTGCTGCTACAGTGGCTGGGACAGGCAGGGCAGGAGCAGTCACTGCCCTCCCAGCCCTTGGCACACTCACAGCTCCAAGTCTCATAGAGCAAAGTCCCATGGCCACTGCAGTGAGGGACACCTGGCCAGAGCAGCACCAGGATGCACAACGGCAAATGTGACACACAGATGAGAGAAAACAAAAATAAAACACGAGAAAAAAATTAAAAGCGCAGCATTAGATAGGTAATGCAAAGGTATGTTCAAGGTCATTAAAGGGAAAACATAAATATCACTGAAAAATATGGACTGAAAAAGACCTGATGGCATCACCTTGTCCACCTTCCCCAGGTCCAAGGAGGGACCAGCTCCACCCTTGCTTTTTCCAACATGTTTGTCCATGGTCACCTGGTTCCATGACCCCCCCAGAGAGTCAATCAGAAAGTTTTCCACAGCCTCTAACCTAAACCTTAATGTTGTAACTGAAACTCACTATTTCTCACTGCAGCTGTTATTAAGATGGAGAGCACATAATTCTCATCTGCCATACACCTGTATTTTTCATGTAAGCAAAGACTTAGGACTTCCCCTGTCTCCACTCCCCGAATAACAACAGTTCATTAAATCTTTTCTTAGAGGCCATGCAGCATAAATCTGTGATCCCAGGCAGAGCCTGGGGCACCACAAAACATTATCATCATAAACTCTGCTCTTCTTTCAGTCACTTATCAAAGAGAAAATAAAAGGACAAATTCTCATCAATGGCAAAATTCTGGGCAAAGCTGAGAAAGAAAAAGACAGCAACTAGAAGTGCCTACCTCATCTTTCAACCCTTCTGTCCTCCAGCAAATCCTCTACTGAAACTTCCCAGCTGTGTGAATCACAAAACCAGGGCATCACCCCACATGTGAAGGACTCAAGCATTTTACTCATGGAGGACCCCCAATAACCTTGACAAATTATTCCAGTCCCCAGATCTCTGCAGTAAATAGGCTGTACCTGGGAAGTAAGAACAGATATCACTCGTGTTACTTACCCTGGCTTCCCCCACAGCACTTCTGAGGGCTGCAAACTTCCCTCAGCTCTGCCACTTCCTTCTCAAGCTTCTCCATCCTTTCAAAGAGATCCGTAATGTGGGTCAAAGTTTCACAGTTCCCTTTGGGTGTGTGCCCATGGATGTTGTGCCTAAAGATTATATTCTGCTCTTCATTGTCCTCAGCCTCTCCAGGATCTTGCTGTACTTTACTGTTCTCTTCATGCTGTAATGGATTTGCTTCGGCTTTAATCTGGGAGGATGTGGGCAGGTCGATCTTACAGGAGTGGCTGAAGGATATTCTCTGAGCATTGCTGGTGCAGTTATGAGATGCAGGATGCTGAACAGCAGATGTCTGGAGAGCACAGCACAGCAATAAACCCATTGGAAAGGCAAGCCAGCCCTGGAAATTCATCTGGCAGGTTCTCGGAGGAAGAGCTGATCCTTCAAACAGCACAGCTGCTTTCAAGATTTAAAAAAAAAAAAAGGTAAGAATTGTGATCATAAAGCTGGTTTTCATGATTTTCTAAAAGACAAATTATTTGTTTTGCCCTGATTCACAACTAGGTTGGCAAGTACCTGGAAAAGTCACAGTAAATGAGACAGATACAAAAGAGCTTCTAGACTCTCCAAATAAGAGCTCTAAGTTTTCAACCTTCAAATAAGACTTGGTATCACGGTCCATTGCAATTGTTAACTATGCCATAGCACCTCTCATTCCCCTGCAGTTACAGCAGACTTTGTGTCGGTCTCTCAGCTGTGGTCTGGATTATTGACCATCTTTTTGGCCACCGCATTCTCCAGCACCATGCATGGTCTTCAACTCAAAGCCTGATAACTCTGCTGATGCTGTGTGCAGGAAAAATTCAGACAGCTGACACTGATCTTTCTGTACAGGAAGTTTGGGACACAGTTTTGCCCACTTCATGTTAGCCCTCTAATACAGCATGCAGCCTACGCTGTTAACTGGGTTTGGGAGAATTAAAAGATTCGCTCCATTTGACACCAATGCATTGGCATTTTGTGTGCCTGAACAACAGATTCACTTGAGAGATTTCAAGTTTATTTTGCTTTGACTCATTTATCGGATTTATCATCTTAGCACTGGCAAAGTTCATCTAGAAGCCACTAGAGCACATCTGTAAACATATGGAGCAAGAGGATGTGTTGTAAACCTATTTGTTTTCCCATACTTTTATTTTGGAATTAACTGTTCTTTCCTACTTTGCATAAATATATAGGAAGAGCTTATTTTCAGGCTGATTAATTCTCAAAACTAAGACCTAAAACTAACTAACTAACTAAAATATTACCGTTAAATTTCACTGACATTTAGAGGTCAAAACTGAAGTTCAAATGTTTATAGAGTTTTCAGGTACAGTCATTCACACCAAAAAAACATGTTTGCTGTAAAAGTTTTGTGCAGTCAACCAAGGAAGAATTTTGGACTTAATGAACACCTCATAGATAAAAACAAGAAGAAGGTAGAAGCTGAACAAGAAGGGGAGGAAGGCTAAAATATAAAGTTAGAAACCTGAATTTATCAGTTGGCTTATTCAACATTGTATGCTAAATGTTGGCATTAATGGCACGTGTCAATCTGTACAGAAGGTGATAGATATCTTTGGTTAAAAACTTAGAATTTCACACCACAGGATGCAAATTCAAAATGCCCATATGTGACTTACTAAGCAGTTGTGTTATTCATTGCACAAGCAGAAGGAAAAAAAAATTATTTCAGTGCTAAATTAGGTAATGTGATAACTAGAAAGCACTTGGCCAAAATGCATCCACAGTAACAGCACATCTGGACTCAAGTAATACTCCATTATAATAATTCGTACAATCCTGAGTTACAATAACAATTACCTGTTTCTGTGAAACATCCTTACATCACCTAAATGTCTGCCAAAGCTTTGGAAACATCCCTACCATTAGATTAATGACTCCCATTGGCAGCACAGCTAAAAGAAGGTGTCCTTGCTGCCCAGAAAGATGAGGCTTTGGTTGCTAAAAACCAAACCAACCCTACACCACCACTGGAAATGCACATTATACCCGCTAATATCTGTTTTGCAGGCCACTTTGGTGCATCTCTATTCAAGCAAAATAATCACAGACACCAATGAAAACAAGGTATGGATTTCAAGATTCAGTCTACAATTCCTTACCTGATACCTTTATGTGATATTTAGATTAGGTATTAGAAAAAAATTTCTTTACTGAAAGGGTAAACTCGCACAGGCTGCCCACGGCAGTGGTGGAATCCCCACCCCCGGATGGATTTAAAAGACATCTACATATGGCACTTGGACATGGTTTAGCGAAGGGCTTGGCAATACTGGGTTAATGGTTGAACTCAACGGGCTTAGAGGCTTTTCCAAGCTTAAAAATTCTATGATTCTATCCATAAAATCAGAGAATCATCTCTGCTGCTTATACCTGAGCAGTAATTTGTTTCCTTTGGTTTTCCACCTCCATTCAGCACTTTCCTACATTTAATGTCTGTTAAGTGAAATGGAGTGGAACAAGTACGTGGCTCTGTGAATGCAGGGCTCCTTCCCTCTCTCTCCCTCCTGGTGTTTTGCAGATGCCTATTTCTGACCAAAGATGAAGCTTTCCTACCCCGACCCATCCTCTCCCTCAAAGGGACACAGAAACTAGCTACACCTTTCTTTTTCTCCTGTGCAGACTTCTGAAACAAATCAAATCATAAGAGATTGCTTCACAGCTCTGAACAAATTTATGTCTAAATTCTACAGATTCTCAACACAGTCCATTGCAGGAAACCCCCCAAAGCTTTGTTTTGTGGGGTTTACTTCCAAATCCTTGGAGATGAGGTGCCCCGACAGACGGACACATGCACAAAATCCCTTTGCTCAGCACCTAGTGATTAATAGCATTCTGGGTTGTAACATGATGTTGTGACTAATTAGGGCTTCATGGGAACCACAAATTGAGCTCCTATCTTCCTGAGCTTAGAGATCATTCCAGAGGAAAAACCCCTGGACACAAGCATTTCTGTCAAAGCATAATGAAAGAGAACAACTTTTCTGGCTTCCTCATCATATAATAAAGAGATCTTTTTCCCTGCTGTTAAAAGGAGTGGGTTTAACTGGCTTTTCGTGGAGAATATAATGTCATACATATAACTGGCAATAGCAGCAGATTAGGGAAAGGACTAATGTAGGAAAGAATGCCTAACAGTCAGATCTACCAGGCACAGAATATTCTCCTAAGGGAGGAGATGAAAGAAACTCTGTTTACATCTTCTCAACTATTGCAGAGGAACGCATGGGACGATCAAAGCTGGAGAGAATGTGGAATATCTGTGTGAAAGATTCCAACAACCTAACTCTACACGTCTTTTTCCATCCTACTGCTCAGTGCTTCAAGATTCAGGGTATAGGCCTTCTATGTATAGATGACATGGAGATGGGATTGAGGAGAGAAAGGGGGTCTTGTAGTCCCAGATGAAGGAAATGCAGGTCTAGGACAGCTCCATGGTTGCAGGAGAGAGAGAGAATTCTAAGACTGAGAAACGGGCCGGAGTTGACGATGCACATATCCAAGCCACAGAGTTACACAACACAACACTAGAAGCAACACACATTAAAGCAAAAGAGCCATAATAAAACGAGACGTGGCGAAAGGAGCCATGGGGCAAGTTTGAGACCTGAGTTTTTGGAGTACCAAGGAGGGAATACAGAGTGTGATTTTTTGAGCACAGCCTTCTGCATGCTAAAGCTAAATTGGAACTGCCAAGTGTATCACAGCACAGGAGACAGAAGAACTGGCAGATTCCTAATTACCTAGCTAGAAAACTGGCATGGTCAAGCATCCTAAAGCCAGGGAGGTTTCTTGAGGAACACAAGAGGAATGACATGTACTAGAAGGTATGTCAGAAAGTCCTTTGCAAGTTCACAGAAGTGCTGCTGATCTCCAAACAGCCACCACTTCAATAACTCCCTACAAGAACAGCAACAGACCTGTCTGACCAACACTTTCAGTCTGAGGAGACACAAGCAGTACCGGTGATCGATGTTCATCGTACGCTCTGCCCTCAAATGGATATTGACCGCAGAATTCTTTTTAAAGCACGGACATGACAATGCAGGAGCAGGGGAGTGTAGCAGCAGCCTGTGGAGAGAAGCAAAGGCACCTGCAGAGCATATGGCAAAGCTGTGTGCTTTAGACACAGCAGCAGATGTAGCAGCACAGAAGGTGATAAACCAGCTCATCCCTCAGGAAGTTGGAATGCAGTCACGCTCCTCACATCTTGCAATGCTTTCAGCGATAAAGAACGACACAAGTTAGTGCAGCAAAGAGCAGAACTCAGTCACTGGGGGCCATTAGCTTTCGTTGGCGGTCAGGCAAAAATAAAGTGGGGGCTCAAAACGTGCACAAAATGATGATACTGCTACTCAGACACTACGATGTCCAGCCCATTCTCTTTCAGTTTTACGTGTTTTTCTTGGTGAAGTATTTAGCTGAGACAAGTTACTGGTTTTACAGACTTTGCGTAAGCATAATTTACTTTAACCAACTGGATTATTTGTCTTTATTTTCTGTGGTAAAACTGTTCTACTGTTCCAAACCTCCGCTGCCTTAAAAAGCTGTGCATCAGATTTCCATTTCTCTGGGATCGGTCACAGAAGCCATTCCATGCAGCTGCTGCGACAAGCTAGCCAGCATTCTGTTTTCAATGGTATGCAATCTTCATGAAATTAATGCTTGCAATTAGTGCAACCAATGACTGCCAACAAAAAATGCAATCATTAATTTGGCAAGATTGCTTCTTTAACAGGTATCTCCCTTTTTTTTAACCAAACTGAATGAACCTACTTTCCACTATAAAAGTTTGGGATGATTCAAAATAATTAATAAAAACCCAGAATTATAATCAGCCAGAGAGACACTGTGCTTCTGGAGTCATCCTTATATTTATCTTTTCTTTCATGCTAATTCTTCTGCGAGGTCTGATAAGCGAGGTGTATTACTGCTCGTATGTGAATGAGAGATTGCTTTCAAAGTCCTACATGCTCATGTGCAGAGAGGTTTAACATCATTTGCATATTTGCTCATTAGTAGAAATATGCATTTTGTTACAGTAGCTTTCAGTTTAAGTCAGTCTTTCCTGAAGCAAATCTTTGTTCTGTTGCCTGCATGGTTCAAACATTTTTTAACTCCTGTATTGGATTAACTTTACTTATCCAATGACTGACATTTTTATTATAAATAAGATAATCAATAAGGTACTTTTATTATGAAAATAGTGATAAATTTCATTTCAGGTGCTGAAAACTTAGACTCATCGAATCCTAGAATGGTTTAGGGTGGAAGGGACCTTAAAGACCATCTGGTTCCAGACTCCTGCTGTGGGCAGGGACACCTTCCACGAGACCAGATTCGTCCAAGCCCCGTCCAACCTGGCCTTGGGCACTTCCAGGGATGGAGCAGCCACAGTTTCTCTGGGCACCCTGTGCCAGGGCCTCCCCCACCCTCACAGGGAAGAATTCCTTCCTAATATCTGATCTAACCCTGTGCTCTGTCAGTTAGAGCCATTTCCCTTTGTTCTAACTTCTGTTGGCTTTCAGCCCCGAGTCTGTGAAAAGGTGCACAAGAAGGCACAGGAAGGGCCTTTGGATGAGAAAGTACTGAGCAATTACTGAAGAGTGTCTGTTACAATTATAAGACGCGTGTGGTCAAATTCCAGCACAATCTCACAGCAAAAGGAAGGGCTTTTAGAACATCTGTTGTCACAGAGAAATCAGAGCCTAAAATGCACGTTATTAGGAACAAGTATTCTAAAAAGAAACCCTTGTAGGTTAAACCCTACCTCCGTTAGATCCAAAGGCAAAACTCCCATTTATATGAGCAGATATGTACTTTTAATGGTTGGAGGAGACAACCTGGGAAAGCTTAAGCCCTTCAAAATGGGCTTAAAAACCTCCTTTAAATACTCCTGTACATTCTGTAATAATCATACGTGCCCATAATACAGGGTTATTGATGTTTGTGTAAGGCTTCAAAATCCTTGGAGAGCATCTGCTCTAAGAAGTCAGAGACAAACTGAGGTTTTTCCCTCAGAACAAACAACAGGAACCTCAAAGGAAATAAAAATACTTTTCTCTTACCTGTCAAGTACTTTCAGCTGTCTGGTTCAGAGCCCTTCTGATGCAGGCACCAGTTGCAAAAGTAAGCTGAGCGAGCCAAAAAATGACCAAATCCTCGCCTCTTCCCCACTCCAGCTGCAAACCAGCAGCAGTCCCTGCAGTGAATTTAAGAACCCATGGACCAGATGAAAGGAACCAATAGAGGCCTCGGGGCGTTTCCCTCTTACAAACCACCTAAGGAGCATGCTGGGTTCAGGAATGATTCCCCTGCTCAGTATTCCTCTTACCCATTAGCAGGAAGAACCATTTCCCATTTGTTTTATGCTCTGCTACTAGTCAAGAGCCAGAAAGCCTCTCCAGCTCTGTACATCTGTCTGCAGGCATTACAGGATTGTTACTGAGGCTACCATATGAACAAGCACATTTGTCGTATTAACGATGAGAAATTCAGGTGGAGTACATCAGAAAATAAAAATTTTTAAAAATATTTTAAACTCAGCAGCAGTTAAGCACTACATTTATTCAGCACAACACTTTCAAAAACCCCTCAAGAACTACCCACACACTTATTTAACCAGGTGCATTACTGAGCCCAGTTTTTAGCTGACAAACCCTCAGATTCCGAACAGCTCCTTTGATTTACTGCAACCAGAAGCTGCGCTGAGGGAGCTGAAGACGGTAGCAGCCTCAGGGCTATCAGCATGCATCATTAATCCTTGCCAGTCTCAGCTGGGGAAGTGCCAATCACACAGGTGATGCTGTTGAGCAAGTGAGGGAGTCAGCCCTGGCTGAAGAAATAGTTCTCCTTCCCATTCTCACCCATTCCTCCCACATCTGGACCATCTAATAAACACAAAAGGGGAAGCAATACAAAATATTGTAGAAAAGAATGCATGCTGTAACATCCAAATCCACTTTGATCACACCTATTTTGTCTACTCTGCTGATATCCTACCAATTAATTTTACCATCTGGAAAGCTGGAAAAAATAGCATGCGATAGACAATTATATCAGAGAAACAAAGCTTGAAATTCTCCCCTTGCAAACAGCAGAAAGCTACTTCCAAGCCAGCCACGGCATCAGCACAGCTCATCGCCAGGAGACACGGTCACAAACAGCCCAAGCTTTGAACAGGATGGTCACAAACAGCCCAAGCTTTGAACAGGATGCTCACAGAGGGTTGCAGCCCACAGGCTGTGCATGATGAGCCCTTTCTGCTGCTGCAGTTTCCCCTCCACAGACAGACCCTCACACAAGTTTAAGACCAGACTTTTGGCTTCTCAGTGTATGAGGGGAGCAAAGGGAGACAGGAAACGAGGGCAGTAACCAGCAGCACACCTCTCTGTGGCTCATAAGACCCTCATAAAACAAGGAAAAGTGAAAACTGCTCTGTCTTTGTAGGTTGTTGCTGTGTGAACAACTATTAGTGGATTCGGCCGGGCATATCCGCAGGACAGACACCTTCAGGGTAGTTAACACCTGGGCTGACAGAAACTGAACGGTCTGTGAAGAATTAACAACTTCATCAGCACCAAAAAAGGCCTCTTTCCACTGACTACCATCGGCCCCGGTGGGTAAGTTCCTAGGAAAGCTGCTGACTGTAGCATGGATAATAAAATTTGATTAGCCTGCCAACCTGGCCACTTCTTCCAGATTAACATACCAAACACCCAAGTAAAACAACTAGCACACAGACAACAAGCAGCTTGACAAACTGAGAGGGCCAGCTTCTTTTGAATGACTTTTTGAATGTAGCTAATGAGCTGAGACAAACAGAAAGCTTAATCAAAACTAAGAATTCAACATCAAAACCTTGATGCATGTTCTCCCTGAAATCAGGACACAGACATATTTTAAACTCTGCCTAAGTAAAGTCCCAGTCAGTGGAACAGGACGGTTTCCCTCACTGAACAGGAACAATGGAAGCACAATTTCCCATTTGTTCTTCTCTCTTTGGGATTATGATTATTCAATGTTGTCTGCAAAGTGCTGTAACTTACCCAAAGGTTTGGATATTAGCTAAAATTTCTTTCCCCAGAGGCTGGTGGGGCACTGAGATATGCTCCCTAGGGAAGTGGCCACAGCACCAAGTGTGCCAGAGTTCGGACAGCACTCTCAGGCTGGAATTCTTGGAGTTGTCCTGTGCAGGGCCAGGAGTTGAACTCGATGAACCTTATGGGTCCCTTGCAATTTAGGATATCCTACGACTCAAAATTCACAAGTGGGAAAAAGCCCTGCAAACCACAGGTATAAATTTAGGAATTTAGAAACAGTCCTAGGTAACAAGCAAGCAAAAAAAAAAACACCCTAAGAAGCAGAAGTAGCCTTTAGTAGAGCTGCTGGCAGATACCTGTCCCGCAGCAAGACAAGTGGTCAGGACGTGCTGTTCCAGACAGGGACCCCACAACGGCGGGGCGATGCCTCTGCGTCAATTTTCCTGCTGGGACAACTTTCCCTGTCCTTTCTACAGCCGTTCCTCTTCAACCTGGGATTCCTTTGCTGCACCCAAGGCCGGCCCCTGATGCTTCTGTGGCAGGTTCAGCTGCCTCTAATGACGGGTGGTGCCAGCGAGCCCTGACATCACCTCTGAGATACACACAGCACAGCCCTCAAGCGCGGATGCGGCTCTTATCGTACTTCCAGCCGCAAAGCGTTGAAAATATTGAGCACATTGGGAGCCCAGCGCGACGGAGGCGGAGCGGCCTGAGGGCGGCCTGAGGGGCGGGCACCACCTGAGACCGGGCGCACGCGCGGCGCAGCGACAAGATGGCGGCGGCCGCGCTGTGCTGGGCGCTGAGGGCGGCTCGGCAGGTCAGACCGACTCCCTTCCCTCCATTCCTCCTGCCCTGCTTCCCCGTGTCTCTTCGGGGCCGAGGCTTCGGGGAGCGGGCAGGGGAGATGCGGGTAGTGTTTGACCGCTGCAGGCTCGGCCCTGGCCCCGCGGCGCGGGTACATCGCGGGGCCGGTGTAATGTGGCGTTCGGTGTAGCTTGGGGCTCTTTGTGTCTCCGCTGTCGTTAAACTCCTGGATCACGCGTTACACTTCTTACACCTCCTCGCTGTCTACATCTTCCTCACGAGGGGCAGCACCGATCTTTGCTCTCTGTGACGAGTAACAGGACCCGAGGGAAAGGCTGGAGCTGTGTCAGGGTAGGGTCAGGCTGGAGATCAGGGAAAGGTTCTTCCCCAGGAGGATGGTGGGGCACTGAACAGGCTCCCCAGGGAGTGGGCACGGCCCCGAGGCTGCCAGAGGTCAAAGAGTGTTTGGGCAACGCTCTCAGGCGCAGGGTGGGATTGTGGGTGCCGTGTTGGGGCCAGGCATTGATTATACTTGTGGGTCCCTTCCAACTCGGGATATTCCATGCTTTATGGAAATAACAGTTCATACTTGACCAGGGCAAACTATGTGCAAGGGGCAGGTATCACAAGTTTCATTTCTTTCATCAGGTTCTTCCCTCGCCCTGCCCAAGGCAGGTGCGGAGCTACTACGTGGACTGGAGGATGCTGCGGGACGTCAAGAGAAGGAAGACGGCGTACGAGTATGCGGATGAGAGGCTGCGGATCAACGCCATCCGGAAGAACTCCATCCTTCCCAGGGAGCTGCAGGTACCGGCAGCCACTCCACGGCTGTGCCCAGCCAGGGCAAGAGCCCACACGTGGCTCTTGCTGCTGTGGCGTGCTCAGGGCCACGGCAGTCACTTCCTAGATCCAAACGGCTGTCCCAGGTCACAAATGTTGTGTTTCCCCAGCCTACAAGCACGGAATCATGGCGTATTCCACAGCCACCTCAGCCTTTTGAGGTTGTTTACAACAACAGCATATTCACCCAACTGGAGGTTGTGCACGTTGGGTTGTGGGGTTTTTTGAAACCAGTGCTTCTTGTGTAAGCAGTGCATGTAACACTAAATACAGTGAAGTCCCATCAACCCCCCCCGACCACAGCCCCTAAACACACATTCACAAACCTATTTTCTTTACTTCCAATAATACAGAATAATAAATAAATTGCAGATCTTTTTTTTCTTATTCAAAAATCTGAAAGCCTAATCTAGCCAAAACCACCAATCTGTTCAATTAGAAATATGTGATTTTACTTCTTGCCTGAGCTACAAGCATGTGAAACCTGCACGAGATCTGAGTGTTAAAACTGTTCTTAAAAATTCACTGCCCTGCTTTCAGCCTGCCTTACTAAGCACCAAAAACATTTGCAAGTATCAGATTATTCCTGTATGTATTTGATCTGGCCACGATACTTACACATCGTGGGAGAGAAAGTGAATGAATTTGCTTTTATATATTGGCTTTACCATTCTCCGGGCAAGTTTGGTGCTGATGTCCTTACGAGGCAAAACCAAGAAATACAAAAAAGGCCCCGAAAGAAAATCCTGTAACACCTTCCAAAGTAGACTCTCTGAGACCCCTTTTACTGACATCAAAGCATACTGCCTTGGAAGCAGTTAATAAACAACATATTTAAATTCAGCTCATCTGAAAGGACTAGCCCTACCCTGCGACGAGGAGAAAGCCAAGTGGGTTTTTGACTAACTACAATTCCTGGCTTGAGGTTATTCAGTCTGTAATGAGGTTACATTTTGGGTCTCTTAGAGGGCTAGCCCACTTTGCAACAGGGACAGAGACAAGCTGATTTGACTGGTTATAATTAGTGGCTTGAGATTGTTCTGTCACGTATTAAGATTAATTTGGGGGTCTCCATGTGGATCAGTTTACGTTCACTGTTGGAATGCCCAGAAAGAAAGGGCTGAGTGAGGAAGACAGGTGAGAGTTCCCAATTAAATAGCAAAGTTTATTCATGAGGTGGTAGAGAAGCTTGTGATGGTACCTACCCTACGTCTGGAGTTGGAGGTCTGGCAGTAAGGCCCCTCTAAATCCTGGGGAACAGAGATAAACTCTTGTGCTGTGGTCTTCTGTTTTAGGAAGTGGCTGATAAAGAGATCGCTGCCCTGCCCCGGGACAGCTGCCCGGTGAGGATCCGGAACAGGTGTGTCCTGACATCCCGCCCTCGAGGGGTTAAGCGGCGCTGGAGGCTCAGCAGAATTGTTTTCCGCCACTTTGCTGACCACGCTCAGATGTCCGGTGTACAGAGAGCCATGTGGTAATAATCAGCACGTGGATGTGCATTCAGGCAGAAGAAACAAACCAGGCTCATTTGTGTGTGTAATTAAAGCAAGACTGTCCTGCCTCGGAGTCCAGCATCAATGTCAAACTAATAAGGGAAGGGCGAGAAGTTGTGCTGATTCATTAAACTCCCTGGATTACAGCTGGTATCAGCTGACAAGCAGCAGCACAACTGCCGTGAACTGGTCTGTGCGAGAGGCAGTGTGATTGGGAGAAAAAAGTCACTATGTGATGGTTGCAGAACTAAGCTGAGGTTTGTGGTATGGGCAGCATTAGAAATAAAGACATACAGCACAAGGCTTGTTCAAGCATTTTTTTTTTTGCCACCGTACGGTAAGTTCACCATGGTAATTTGGGTAAAAGCATAAATAAAACTGCACAACAGGGCAAAGTGGTATTCTGCCATGAACAAGGGCAAGCACAGAGTGGGAATAAAACATGGCCTCAAGTTTATATACTCTTGCTATGCAAACTAAATACATATTAACGAGCAGACAAAGTGGCTAAAGGACCTGTTAGAAACTGTGCTGGTATTTCTCCTGTTTGTAGTGCAGCGCTCGCTCCAATGCTTCAAGAACAAGGTAGCAAGAAGCCCTAGTCCAGACCCTAACAGGAGAGTAATGGCTTCCTTAATTCATAAGTAACAACAAATCTGTCCTTGGGAGACACATGAGAAGGAGGCAGGAAGGACACAATTAACAACAAGCTTGCTGCTAAGGTCATGTTTGCCCTGTACTCTTCTTCAAAGCAGTGCAGTAAAGGGGGGGGCAGTGGCTGCTCTGTCCCCCTCCCCAGCAGTGGGGCCAGGAGGTGGCAATAAAAAGGCCAAATACCAGTAGCAGCAGACTGACAGCAACCCATCATACCCAGCTGAGTCATATTTTGGCATATAAGCCATCTTAATATACTTCTTACTCTCTTACCTTAAAACCCTTTTGAAGTCGATGGAGAAAGCGGAGCTTATCCCTCGTTTCCTACTTTACACTGCTAGAGCCAGGGCAAGCTCCCTGTCCAGCATCACAGCTCACTGCTCCTGCCGATGACTGCAGACTGCATCCTGACTGATGCTACCTCAAAGACATCCCAAGATGCTCACAGCTGGCACAAGCACTTTGACTTCCAAAATTCATAGTAACAGTAGACAGTAACAGTTTCTGAGTAATCATTAAATTTGAATACCACAGGATTAACGCCATACTGATTCTGCTTAACTATCAAGTGCTTAGGATGTGGTTCTGCTTTCTTCAGCAGTTCTCCCTTTGTGACATGCTTTACAGTTCAGCACTTTCCCATATTTAATCAAAAAGTTACACCCTGTGAAGTGAGCATGACACTGGCCCCAGCAGCCACACGGGTACAGCTGCCACTGGCAACAGAGGCCTTGACCCATCCTAGTTTAAGATGCCTTTCCTTTTACATTCTGTTCTCAGTCTCACAGCACTCCCCACTCATCTGAGATGCTTTTTCAAGGAGGGGTAAGGATATATACCCTAAGCTTCACTCCTCAGGAAATGCTGAACCACTTGACTGACGGAAATGCTTTATAAGCTATTTTATTTAAATATTTTCTCCAACCTGAAATGGAAAATGACTGTCTTTGCTTGGAAGAAGGTTATGTAAACGATGATCTTTGCAGCACAGCGTGTCTCACATGGAAGATCAGTTTTAAGGCGGCCCTTAAAGAACTTTCAGATATCCATCGGTATGTCCCCTTTGTACTGCTTTTCTCTGCTTTCCACCCAGGCCTTATTGATGGTGCGCTTCATCTCATCGTCCCCTTCCGCGTACATCTTTTTTAAAATGTTCATGAGCCCTTCGCTCGGATCTGCGGTGTCATAGGCAGCCTTCCTGCAAGACAGACACATGAGAAGGTCAGGGATATCCAACAAAATTAAACGCTAATATTTATTTGAAACATCCTGGTAACGGGACTTTTGCTTGGGGAGAGTCTTTAGATCACGGCAGTCTCAGTGAGCTTCCACATAGGAAGAATCCTAAGAAGCACCCTTAAACAAGTTGAGTAGCATACCTAGAGATGGCCCCATGGGGTGGGACAGTATTTTGATGGGAAGCATTTTGCAGTAAACATGACCCTGGAAGCACTGCCCGAATTATTTCTAGGAAGCAGAAACGAAATATAACAGACACGAAGTGCCACTACCCGCCTTGTGTTATGTGACAAGTGAATAAAAATGGAGAAATGACCACATCAAGCTCTTTGGAGAGACCACATTCACAACCCAAAAGGCTTTCTTCTGTTTCCCATTTTTCAGATGATCTCAGTAGGTTAACTGACTTCTTAACACATTGCATTTCAAAGCAATTTTCTCAGGTGATGAACAGTGCCACCCACAGTCAGCACCCGTGGAGGACGTGGCCCGTGTGACCCGACTATACACAATGCCCTCTCTGACAAAAGTCCTCCCATTTTCCAAAATCCCGTAGGTAGTTCCTAGTGCAGTCTAGCTCAAAAATACAGCAGATGAAAACAGATCAGCAGAGGGAGCAATTTCCTCACGCTCAGGGCTAACCATCGGCTGCACAGACCCTGGCTGGGACCGGAATTTCTGGAGCCGTTCATTTGGCAAACAGAAAATCTTTAGGAATTCTCTGCACAAGATACAAGTTTAACCAAGTGACCCTGTCCCTCCAGAAAACTGCATTCATTGTCAAGTCACTTCCTCTTAAATCTCCTGTGATGCCATTTGAGTGGAGAAGGTTGTTTTGCCCTAAATTCAGGTACTTACGCCTGATCGGTTTTAGCAAATCACCCTAAAAATATACACAAAATGAATTGTTGTTGGCAGGGATAACATTCTCAGTAGTGTTTTCGTGCTTCAAGGTGGCTGTACATGTAAAACAACATGAAATCATTACATGATAGACTTATATATTTTTTAGAAAGTCTCTTGTCCCCAGGTGTTTCCTGCTGTCATTTACCACCCTCATACCTGTGTATGTCTAAGCTGCCTGCTGCTCCCAAGCACTTCAAGTGTTACAAACTGGCTCGAGACTTTGGGTAATCATCCAAGTAAACAAAGAGCTGTTTTGCCAAAAGCACGCTGGGATTTTTGTGCAGGCTCTTCACACACAGGTGACAATGATTATTTTGACCAGTAGAGCTGCAGGAGATATATCCATGTATTTCTATATAATACACACTTGATCTAAAACCAGCCGCCTCACTAATGCAGTTTTTGCAATGAATGCAGCCATCAAAATGCAAATGAATCTTTAATTGGTTGATTCCCTTTAGAACTCTCACTGCAGGTCTTCCCTATCATATGTCCTATGATGCAGCCTTCATCATTAGCAATAGAACAGTGGAGGAGTGGCAGCTACTCGAAGTACATTTCTTCCACTTGCAAACAAATCCCACCCTAACGATCCTCAAACATCTCAGGGCCTGTCCCCCAGAGCAGCAATCCTCCGAGTAACTGCACAGCTGGTACAGATCTCTCCCAACAGTCCTAAAACAACACAGAGAACAAGAAATGGGAAACAAGATGGAAGGCTGAAAAGACACTTACTCTTTCTCTTTGCTTTCTTTTTCCACTTGAGTGAGACAATCCCATTTTTCCTCCCGCTTCTTCTTACACATCACAAGGACCATGTCTGTCTTTATCTGTATGGTGAACAGCAAGGCATGAATTTACAATGATTCATAAAGGGATGCCAGTCAAAATAAATAAAGTTAGCTTATAACATAAACCTTTTCCAAACTCACAAATTCCTGAAACATTTCTCTCAGCTATCCATTATTATGCAGCATACTAAAATCATAGCACGTACTCAGCCTCCAGGTACAATGTATTAACTTCACTGTGGACAATTTATATGTGTGGTTGATGTAATACCAGTACAGACCTACAGCACCAATACAGAAGAACATGAAGTGCTGCAGGAACACCGTTTGGGTCCTTAAACGATTCTCAGGTACCCAGGACTGCCTGGTAAAGAGTGACTATAGTTACCAGACTTCTCCAAGCATACCAAGTTCAGGTGGAGGCTCCTCCAATTTATTTCTCCAAGGATAGGAAGCCAGTGTTAGGGCATTGCTTAATCTCACAACATGTATGCAAGTTACAAAGCCTGTTCACTTGCAACCCTGACCTAAATTTCACAAAGAACTCCAGCATGCCACAGCAGACAAGGGTCTAGTGCAGCTTTAGCTTGGCTTAACAAGAACACGACCACTGCTCACTTTCACACCCTGTTAAAAATCACCGGAGCATCACTTTCGTTTATTTCAGCTGGTTTAATTTCACTCTGTACTCATTTTAGGCCAATTTCCAATTGAACCAGTAGCTCTTCACATCTGATGTCACTAAGTACAACACAGAGCCCACAGGAGGTATGTGACACATCTCTAAGCCTGGAAAAGGTGCCACAAGTAGCAGAGCATGGATATCACCAGTCAGCAGCAGTAAAATGTTACTAGTTGTCCTGGTTTTGGCTGGGATAGAGTTAATTTTTCCCTTAGAAAATTAACCCCCTGCTAGGGTCAAACCACCACACCAGTGTTCAGTTCTGGAGCAACACACCCTTACTAAGGCAGAGCAGGTTCCAGACTTTGCTTTGGAAATTAAGCCTATTTAAGCTTCCCAAGATTTCAGTCTGCTGACAAATCTCTTAAAATCGCAAAGAATTTCTCAGAGGTATTTAAAAGCACAAAGATGCAAGTGAATGCTTGGTGGTATTTTCTGCTTAATTATTTCTGAAACCCTGTTGGTGAGCGCTATTAAAAAAAGCGCACAATATCCAGACGTGATCTCTTGAAATAGGATTCCAGAGACTAATTCCACAGTTATGACAATCACAGATTAGTAAGACTCGTGTTCACGGCGCAGAGACCCGGCAGCAGAAGGGAGGGACTGAACATCAGAACTGAGTCTGCTGACCCAGTCAGGCAAAGAACACGGTACTTTGCGAGGGCCCTAAATTACCTCTGACAGACAAGGTGCACTGACCTTCCTGGAGCTGCCTTCCACAGAGATGGGCTTCAGGAGGTTGTTGAAGGTCATGGTGTAGTTCTTCCCATTCAGATTCTTCACTAGCAGATCAAATGACCTGGACCCAGGAAGCGGAGGGAGGAAAGGCACAAACATTTCAATTGTGATATCGTCTGAAAACCCTTTAGCAGGCGTATTTCTTAGGAAAGCAGGTGTAGTTCTTGGGAAAGTACAAGAACCACTACTCTGGCACTGCTCTGGTAGTACCTCAAGGCCAACAGGCTTGAATCACTTTACTCCCAGGGATCTCAAAATGTTCAGTTCCATTGTGACAGAGAAATTAAAAGGACCGATCCAGACTTCACAACAAATCAAGATCTTTAGGATCCTTTCTACCTCAATGGTCCCCTATAACCTCGGAAAAGCAAATTTTCTTAATGTACACCTCAGTTCTATCACCACAAATACCCAGGGCTAACGCTGTGTGCCCTGTCAAGCATGGTGAGGTGCACTTGTAAAATGAAAACACCCTGATACCCTCGAGTGCTACTAAAAGCTAATACAGCTGAAGTTTAAAAAAAGAAAAAAGGGAGTGGAGAAAAAAAGGCTGATCCAACACTCCTGCATTTCAGTGTTCTTGTTGTGGTACAAGATGAACTCACCTCTCTGTGAAATTCACCTGCACATTCTCAGCTGGAAGCTTCTGGACGCCATTTAAAGAGATGTAAATCTTAACAAACTTATCTGACTGATCCCAACCTGGAAGTGAATAAAAGAGATTAAGTTCTACTTTTCCTTCATAAGCTTCATGCACTCCAACTTCCCCCACAAAGCCCCCTGGAATGACTAGGATCTTCGCCTTACTGAAACAATTTTCAGATCAAGGGAGAACATGGATTATTCAGGAACAACTTGAGAGCAAAACAAGGTTCCCCCATGTAGCCCTGTTCCCTAATCCCTGCAAATTCTGAGAAAACCCATGTATCAGCTGAGGTCAAAAAGAGAGCAACCCTGGCTGTGCGAGCGAAGTCAGAGCCAGCTGTTTGCTCCTGCTGCAGTTTCCTTGACCCACTTCTTCCCCTACTCCCTGCATCTTGAGCAATTCCCTCTCCTCTCACCTACATGGCGAGCAGAGAAGCCAAGGCTTACTCTTTCATTCCTGCTAAACACTAAGCAATGGAAAAACACCAGCTGGCACAGCAAGGACACTGAACGCATTCCCACCGAACACCGCCACCCAAACGTGATCGATACACACCGGGGTTCAGATGGCAAGGTAAGCATGCAGCAGCTTTTAAAGTGGCATCTCCAGGGTAGAATAAACACTTCAGGCTTCACCGTGATGCTAAGTGGCAACTGTAAGTCCCGGTAATGCCACCCTGCCATCTCTTCAGAGAGATGCTGGAGCTCTAGAAAAATAAACCTACCATAATTGTTTATCTTCACTGTGTACCCTCCCAGCGATGACTTTTCTTCCTCTGCCACATCTTTTGGCTTCGGTGGAGGCTGATTCTTGATTTCCAGCTCCAGCTTGTGTTTCTCTGCCAGAAGGACATCACGCACCCGCTTCCTAGTGGTGTTCGTGAGCAGTTCTTTAACCTCTTCCAAATCTTTCTGCAACTGGTTCAAAAACAAAGGATCACAGGTATACATGAGATACACTCTTTGTGCTCAGGGCTCGCAGCTTTTTATGACAATTCCAAGTGTTCCAGGTGCTGGAGTTTCAGCTTTATCAGGTCAGTAGCTTAGTTTCCCGCTACAACCAGTTAAGCACGGAATCATCCCTTCCTCACCCCCTGACCACTCCTGTACATATATACAACCACAGAATCTTAATTCACAGAATGGGTCGGGCTGGAAGGGTGCAACCCTCCTGCTCAACCAGGACCATCTCAGAACACAAGGCTGGAAAACACCTCCAAGATCATCAATTCAGACAAGGTTTAAGCTTTCAAGTGTTTAAGTCTTCATAAGTTAAAAACCAAGAGAAACCAAGAGAAGCTGGGCGGATGGCACAGCTCCCTCAACACGCACCGCCGCAGGGGGAGACCCCCACGGCCCTCAGCGAACGCAGGGACTGACGGGCCCCCGCCTCCCAGCCGGGACCACACCGCTGCCCCTCGCACAGGGCTCCGCCAGCGCCCGGGGGGCAACGCCGGGAATCGCCTCACCTCCTCCCGCGCCACGGCCATGGCGGCTCCCCGTGGAACCTCTGGAACCTTCCGGCCGCCGGAACTGACGCGCCGCCACCGGTCCCGCCAACTCCGCCCCTGAGGAGGCGGGACCGGGAGCTTTCCACCCCCCGGGCTCTGAGGGGCGGGCCGGACTGAGCTTTCCACCCTCCGGGCTCTGAGGGGCGGGCGGGACCGGGAGCTTTCCACCCCCCGGGCTCTGAGGGGCGGGCCGGACTGAGCTTTCCACCCTCCGGGCTCTGAGGGGCGGGCGGGACCGGGAGCTTTCCACCCTCCGGGCTCTGAGGGGCGGGCGGGACCGGGAGCTTTCCACCCCCCGGGCTCTGAGGGACGGGCGGGACCGGGAGCTTTCCACCCCCCGGGCTCTGAGGGACTGGTGGGCCGCTCAGTGTCAGGGGTTCAGAGGGCGGCTGAGGCGGGCCCGGGCTGGGTTTTGCTTTGGTGATCAGAATTTTTCCCCTCGTTGTACGGTTGATGCCCGTGAGCTCTTGGCTATCAAGGTCCTCGAATACTTTTGCAAAATAAAGTGTTGTTTTCCTTTTTCAGGCAGAGAATATCAGGCTCATGTGGTGGAGATAATAGTGATCAAAGGGGAAGAAATCTGTGTTCCCGGCCTTTAAAGGAAGATGGGCTTATAAATTGAGTGCCCTGTTCTGTGTTTGCTCCTTATTTTCGTGGTTATTAAGGGTGGAAAAGACCTCCAAGATCAGCTCCAGCAAGGTTTAAACTTTCTAGTTCTAAGATTTCATCAATGAAAAACCAGCAAAATCCAACAGAAGTTGGGTGGATGGCACAGTGCCCTCAGCACACACCACCGCAAAGGGAGACCCCCCCCGCAACTAATGCGTAATAAGCTTTTTACAACAAACCCAGAGTGTAAGTTGGGAAATTGTTCCTGACCTGTAATGTCACAGTGTGTACTCTGGGAGTGACTTTGTGAGTCAGAGACTTAGTTACCAAACCATTTACAAGGAAAATGCAGCTTGTATTTGCAGAACATTTGGCTGTATGCATGTAAAAATATGCTGGTGTAATGCTACCAAAATTCACTTTTAAGCCTTTTCTTCATCAAAAGAAAAATATGACTGTTGACACTGTTACTAAATCAGCACAGTGAGCACCAACAAAAAAAAGTTTCTGTAGCCCCACTGGACATTAAAATTTCCCAGAAAGAAAACAATAAGGCAATGGCATTCTTTCTCAGCAGGAATGTAGAGGAGGCAGCGCTTGCCTCCAGATGTCCTTTATAAACAGTGTGACCCAAGGCAGAACACAGCCTCTTTCAGTGCTGAAAAAGTCAATTTCTCTAAAAAAAAGGTGCCAGTTACAACACCTGCTTTACCAAATTGAGAAATGTCAGCTCATTTGCTGATACGTGGGCTTAGGGTCTGGGGTTTAATCTGTTAAGAGATCTGTAGAGGGTAGGGAGGGAAGAAGAAATTTGATGAAAATGAATTCATAGAAGCCCTGAAGCCAAGGATTTATGTTCAAGTTGGCATTCCCCAAAGTGGTTTTAACAGATGTTGTACTGAGGTGTTTATTATAACCCTCTGCTGCAGTGCTTCGGGATCTGCAGTGGAGAAAAGATCTGCAAAATTCGCTGTGGTTATTCTAAATTTTCATAGGACTAAGCGTAAGCCTGACCATCTTCAAGAATACCATTTGGAGACAGGATAGATGATTTTATCCAGGAAATACAATATGGTCAGCTGGAATTTACTTTTATGACATGGTTTTTGTTTTTTAAAATTTGTTAAGGGCAGTTGCTCATTCGGGAATTACCTCTTTACAATTTTTTTCTGTGTAGCAGCAACTGAGACAAGGAAAAATGTTGTGTTTTTTAATTTAACTACCAATCTTTGAGTTTCTGCACACTCAGTTGTGGAGGTGCAAGTGCTCTTATTTTTACATACTTATGCTCTTATTTCTTAAAAATAAGAGCAAGCGCTCTCATTTTTACAATTTAAATTGGCAGGGCTTTCTCATTTAAGTTCCGGCTAGAGGAGAAAATGCTTTCATTAACATAGAAATGCATTTGAAGTGAGCCTGTAATTTGCTTTTTTTCCTTGAGTTTTTTTTAGAAGTGTTTATTTAGTTTCCTAAAATCAGGAGTATTTCTGTACTCAATGGCACTTCCCTTTGAGTGGCAGCTTCCATGTGGAAAAGTTGTCACTCTTGTAGTGTAAAAACAAACTCCACGCAGCTCTCCTTTGCATAAAGCTGCAACAGCATCTGGATGCTGTCTCTTCTCCTGACAAACGCTTTGGAGAGTGATGTGGAGGTAAATCAATACAAAATGTGATTCAATGTTCAGCTTTTCTCCCTCTTTGCCTTATCTTCCCCTGAAGTGCTGTGTGCTTTTGCAGTTATCTGGGAACAACGGCTGTTCATCTCACTTAGTAGAAAAGAAGTCCTAGAGCAGTTGCTCACATGGAAAAATGGTTTTATAAAGCATTTGGATACTTTTGATTGCGGCACATTCTGCTCTCGCTCAGCCCTGCCTCTCTCTTAGTAGTCCCTTGCCAGTTTCTTGCTGTTTCCTTCTGCTCCCCGTGTCCCTTTCTGCAGGCGTGCTGCCTCAAGGCTTGCGTACTCCAGGGAAGCATGAAGTCCTTAGCAACAACTATTGTCCCTTTGCTGTGTATCACCAACCTTTAGGAAAAGCATTCTCTGTGCTGGAAACTCAGACTGGCACGTGGAGCAGAGCACCAGGGCGAGCCGTTGGCTCTGTGGCACAGCTCCCTGGGAACAGCTACATGACCCGAAGGAAAGGGCTGCCGTTAGCTTGCATCCACTTTGGACAGCTAACCTGCCAAGTCACCGTGCCCCGGTGCGATAGAGCTGCTGGTGAGAACAGCCTCAGAAAACCTGACACAGCAGCTGCTTCTTCCTGCAAACGGATTTAAGCCGCTTCTTAAGTCAGCGGCTTAGGAAAATAAGCATCTTATTCCCAAGTTGTTTTCCATTTCCATTTATTTTACAAGGCATTGTTCACACAATGATAACAAGGTACTGATCTGAACAATTCTGTAACAATTAAAAAAGTAAACATTTGTTGTGACCATGTACATTGAATTGCACTTTTAATAACAAGCATTACACTTATATTTTCAGGTCGTACTTTATATAATACGTGGATGTGTGACCCAAGTACTGGTAGTACTGAATGGTTCTCAGTTAGAAGTCCGACCTCTCTGTGATGCTCTTTTTTTTTCTAACTCTTTAGGATTTGTGAACTTGGAACACACCCAGATCACAAAGGCAACCCCAAATCTGGAAAACTTCATTGTCATGGAGTCAGAGATTTGAAGCTGCTCTGTTTTCAGTGTGCTGGAGTGAATCCACCTTAATGGCAGACACAGAGGGAGATGGATTACGCTTGATTAGAAACTTCTCTGCATTCCTGTGTCATCTTTTCCCAGTTCAAAGAAGCCAGAGAATCTTCTTCCATGGGAAAGCACGAGTTCCCAAGGCTCAAGAGAGCTCCTGGCACAGCTTTTGAGGGTGGTATAGCAGAATTGCAAACCCAGGGATTACCGAAGGACAGGAATGGAGATCTGAAGAAAAATCTGGGAACATCTGCTGTTGTTTGCATTGGTAGTACCATCCATGTATTATATAAAATACAAAAATAAGAGAAACTGTAAGGAAATTAGTACAGCCCAGGATTCCGGTGGTATCAAATCACACGTGAAATTTATGATACCAAATCCCTTTGATGTATTTATCCCCTCGTCGTTCCGTTTCTTATATATTATTCTATATGTAAGATATAGTTCTCCAAAGGTACATATATATTCCTTTACAGGTTAAATAAAAGCAAGTCCCACTGAATAAGAAAATAATAAAAAGTAATATCCTAATTCTCTACCCATTTTTTGTTTTTCAGGTACAAATAGCAGGAAATACATTCAGTAGCAAAGCAGTTGGGACCCAGGAGAAATGGAGAGCCCTGTATTCCTGGAGAATTGACCTGTATGTGTTAAGTCACAATCCTGAAATAAATTGTGTAGACTTCAGACCTGGGAAAGATAAGGTCTTGATCAATGCTGAGCATTATTTATCCAGTTGCAAATTCCTTGCATTTCCCAAAAGCCATCTGTGGATTAGCTCAGTTCTAAAGGCTGCTGTGACGTACCCTAAAACCTGAGAGATCCAAACTTGAGCATCTCATCATGTCTCCCCTTAGTGTTATTACTGGGAAGGAGGTAATGGGACAGTTCCCAGTAGGATATTAGCACAACAGACAGACAAATAATTTAGTTTTAACTTTTGTGTTTGCACATCTGGTGCAGCCGGCTCTTTGCACAGCCGCCCCTTCAGCAGGGCCCAGCTGGGACAGGGGGTGCTCGTCAGCCACAGCAAGCCCTCAGCCTTGAGGGCAACATCTCTGCCCTCTCATCACAAGCCATCAAACATGACACTTACTACGGTAGTCTCTCCAGCAGCTGGAAGAACACCAGCACTGTAAGGTAAGAGTGCTTCTGGTTTCAAAGCCAAGGGTGTTTAGGCTTTGGAGATGATGCAGAAGTTGCCAATTATCCCTGAGTCTAACAGTAAATGAAAATCCTCTGAGTAAATGAAAATCTCCTGATTGTAGTTCTCCCACACATACAAGTAGTTTCATGGATTGCACTGCAGCTACTTAATAGAAGGAAGGGGACAGCCCTGCCTGGATCCTGTGGAGAAAGCATGGCACGTGACTTCCAAATTTTGATACTTCGGGGCCAGTAAATGCAGATTTTTTTTTACTCCTAAACTACCCCATTCAGTCAATGCGTGGCATCGCGACCCTGGAGTCAATGGGACGCTTCGTGCTTTGTGAAGGGGCTGAACTCTTGCAGTTCTTGACTTTTTATCTCCGCCTCCCCTTGTAAACGGCTGCTTTTATTTCAAGTTGTTCTTAACACAGTAGCAGAGACGATCCTTTATCTTAAAAGAAATTTCAAGGGCCAACAAAGAGAAGTCATTTAAAATCTCTAACGAAGAAAAAAATACTGCTTACCTGTGTAAGCACTTCAGCTCAGTTGGAGCAAAGTAACTCAGCTGTAGCAAATTAAATCCTCATTAATGGACAGGACAAGGGTGGGTTTGTCCACTGGCAGTACTGATTACATGGCTGACTACCTTTCCTGAGACTGGTTCTACCAAACACTAATGCAGATGGACCTCAGGGATTTTGCAGCTTCTTGGCTTCTCTACCCATGGTATTTTCTATTTTTTTCCTTTTTATTTCTCTCCAGGTACATTTAGAAACGTAAGCTAAGTGGGGTAAGTCCTATTACTTTAGAATATGACGTTTGGTTCACAAAGATAATACAAGACTAGTTCACAAATGTACCACATAACTAAATCAGCCTTGCTTCATTTAGCCTGTAAAGTGTTACAGTCAAAGGAAAACCAACTTTTTAAAGTGAAAAGAAGGACTTTTTTTTTTTGCCCCCCCCCATATTGGGCATCTCAGGAACAGATTAGAATCCAACAAGATAAAAAGTTGTAGTAAAAATATTCTTTGGAGGTTTGTTCCTAATCAAAGTTAAGACTTTATTTCAGAATGGTGCATTCTCAATAAAATTTAAAAATAGGTTTTAGTTCCACATATATATTTATAAAATTCAAATTAATTTTAATAAAAGTTTGATGTGAACACATAGTTTACTACAGACTCAGGGAAAAAAGGTTGATCACTCCAGACTTAGGAGCTATGTTAGCTGTTCCAGTGCCACATGGAAACAACAGTTCAGTGAGCCTTTGATGATGTTTCCTGCTGAAAAGCTGAACAATAAGCCAGCTATCCCTGACAAATCCACCAAGGATACGTCTGTAGGTAGTTCTGTCACCCAGAGATCTCTTTTCTTGCAGGAAACTAAATTTCCCAATAGCATCTATAGTCAGCAGATAGAATTTTAGCTTGCCTGGTTTAATCACGGAGTCCTGCTCCTTTCCTTCCTTCGGAATACTCATCAAGATAATGCCATAAAGCTATTTTCTCACTCTTGCAGTAATGCTGAGAAGATGCAGTTTCCACCTAAATATTACTCTTCCAAATGCCACTGCTACAAGTGCTACCTTGGATCTACAGCTGGAAATTGTTCACTGCCTTTAGGGTCATTGCTTTCTGAAACTTACTTTTGGTGAGGTGAGCCAGCTTCCATCCTTACAAGGGTTTGAAATCATCACGGCTAGCAGGTAGCAAATGTGGTTTTGTTCCTGAAACTCAACATCCACAGTCAGAAAGCAGCTACACTGAGAAAAGGAATGTTGTGTCAAAGCTCATTCTGTGAAACCTGGTGACCTTATTTACCAGTTCCTTTTTGATGAGCTTAGGAAGTCCCACTCCCATGATCCGCTTGCACTCTTTGGACCTTGGAGGTGATTTAACTCAGTCACTTGACAAAAGATGAACCGCAGGGGGGTAAACCCACCCACATCTTTTTTTGTTGTTTTCATTATCTCCAGTACATACTATAACAAAGACAGGGGACAGGACTGTACAATGGGGAGTTGGAAGGGTGAGCAGCAGTGAGCTCTTAACTCATCTGCTCAGGGAATCACAGCCTCACACATTTCTTTAATCATTCTTACTGAACTTTCCCAACCATGTTTTTAAATCCACTTGTAAGTATGATTTAAGATAAATGACATGAGAAATTCAGACACCTGTCAAACAGCCAGTTTCCCTCATGGGCACAGTACTCTCAAATGCAACAATCAGATGTTCACCAGGTATCCTTAAATGTCACTTCAGATTTATTAGGAATTCAGATTCACATTCTGAATGTGAAGTGGAACTGGTAAGTGAATGACTAACACTGGGTTTAGTCAGTCAAGAGAATGGAAACATTTATGCAAATATTATGAGCAAGAATGTGACAAGGGAAAAAGACTTAACATTTGCAAAAGAAATACCTTCTGTTCCCCCCCCCCCTTTTTTTCCTCACTGTACTAATAATTCCAGATAATCACTGTTCTTGAAGCTACATTTTAAGATGTTTCAATGTTTAAATTTAAAAAGTTTTTTAACCCCTTAGAAGAGAGAATTCTGTCAGGATGGTGATTACATTTTGATCTCTACTTCTAACAGCTGACTGCCTTTCAGAATCTTTCCTTTGGCACTGGTAACATTAAATTTGTACTGCCCTGTTGAAAATAATTCACAATTATGCTTGACAACAAAGCACAAGATGGGTATTATTAAATTTTATTGTACAAAACCGACAATGTATGGCATTCCTTAGAATTAAAAAAAAGAAGATTAAAACAGAAGTATTGTCCCTGGAAAAATCCTGTAAATGAAACAATTAATACACAACATTTAGTCCAGCAATGACATTTACCTGCAAGACCATCTTTAGACATGACAGGTATAATTAAAAAAATATTCCATCAGTTCAAGCAATAGTTTAATCTTCCATGAAATAAGTATTTCTATGAACACTTTATGTTTAGTCAAAACAAACGCTTTTGAACTTTCTTACCTTAAGAGATATAAAACAACCAGACAGGTTTGGGAATCACCAGAGAAGTCTACCCCCACAGGAAAGTCTAGGGCTTGTATTCCACTTGAAAATGCTTGTTTTTATAAAAATAAGTAATACCAACGAAGTGTTTCCTAACCAAACACTTCTAGCAAACAGATCTTGTTTCTGAGATATTTTATCCATCAGTGCAGCACAAGCCTTTTGGGTATCTTATCTGATACCTCCTTTCTGCGTCAAATTTGGAATCTGAATATAGACCCAGGGCAAGGTTTTCATTACTTTTATTCATAAAACCTACCCTTTATTGCACAGGATTTACAAAAGGTCAAAACCATGCAAGGTCTTCACTCTGCTTCTCAGCAAAAACATCGAGTAAGTGTCAAAACAGTTCTCCCTTTATCCCAGTGGAAGGAATTGTTCCTTGGAATTCTTGATATAAACATGAATTTAAAAAAGGGAACTAGGTAACTTCATGTTAAATTCCAGTTGAGCTGTAAATAGCCTTTAAACAACAGTGGTACAAAAACTGCACGACTTGCATTTCTGAAGGAAAACCAATCCAAACTAAGAAGTTAAGAGGGAAGCTCATAGCAATTGTGCCAGGAGAGCACAAGCCTATCTTTGCTATGGCCTAAGCTTTACAAAAAGTGCTTCTCTGCAGGATGCAGCTGCTGCGATAAACTTCTGAGATGGTCCCAGGGCGTAAGTTATCCTAGATGTCTTACACTGTGCTTTCTAGGGAGAGATTATGCGGCAGTACTGTACATTTTCCATCCTCTCTCTTCCTCCAGAAGAAGAAAAACCTTCTATGCAAGACAAAAATAATTTCAAATTAGATGTGTATTAAAGACCTAGTTTTGAAGTATTTATTTAACATCTAGTCATATAAAATAAAGTGTAAAAGTATGAAGGTATCAGAACGTGGCTTTCAGCAAGGCAGTATGGGAAGTAGGAATTCAACATAAACCAGGAATTTTTTTTTTTTTTCCCCTTTGAAAAGGATCACATCAGAAAATGAATGAAAAACACCGAAGAATTTCACTTCAAGCCTGCACTCCTGCCTCATTGTCCTTTCCCCAGGAGGAGAGACCACTGGAAGATTCCTCCAAGGTTTCAGCTGTGTTGTTCTTTGTGCTCTTGTGCCGGGTGTGGCCGGAACTATGTGCTGCCCTCTCTGGGAGGCAGGGGCGGCTGGGGCTGCGGTGGTGCCTGTGTGCCTGTGGCCGTTTTGATAGAGTTCAGGGTTTTGCTAAACCAAGAGTTTTTGGCAGCTTGGATTTCATTCATAAGGGCTCCTCTCTGGTGCTCCAGCTCCTAAGAAAGCAGAATAGTCAGAATTGATCAAAACCTAATTAATTACAAAGAAGCCTCTTCTCACTCAGTCCCTGCAGTCCGGCACTTCCCTTGCAATCTCCCAGGCACTGGGGAGAAAAGACATCCAAACTGCTGAAACAGCACAAGTTATTTAGACACACAAATAAAAACATCTTTTTAAGCCAAAAAATTTTTCTGGAAGTTCAGATATACAGGCATGCAGGTATGTGCTCCCTTTTGGAACTATTTTTTGTACGATTCAGAGTAATTTTGGACTGAGAATGAGGTTAAGGTGACCGCCCTGCTGTACTTGGACTCCACGCACCTGAATTTTGCACTTGGCTTCCACGAGCTGCAGCTTGGTCTGTGCAAGTTCCAGCTCCATCTCTCTCAGCTGCTTCTTCAGTGCATCCTTCTCATCATCTGTCTCGATGCCTTTGTTGTCCGTGCTCACAGCAGGCACCTTCAGTGCCCCCTCCTTGCTGAAAATCTCACTGCAATGTTTGCAGGCCATCACTTTACCCTGAAATACCCAGAAAGCTCATTCGTAATCCATGCTACAGGAGTTGCTGTACTTCCTGGAAGAGCCATTTTTTTGTCAGACTGCCTCAATCTCAAACCATCTAGTACTGCAGTTTTTATAATTGGCATGAAAAGCATTTGAGGCGTTCATGAACAATTTCCAGGGTATGTTAACCAGTATAAAAATTCCTAAAATCTACTTAGCACGCTCTAAGCACGGAAACTTTGCTCCTGTATTAGAATCTTCTTGCTACCAAAGCTTTGTAGTATTTATGTCAGCTCAACTCAGAAGAGTAAATTAAATCTGAGTAGATGAAACAGCTGGCCTGGCTTGCACAAACTAAAACAGGATATTGAGCTATTTTTAGCAGAATATAGGAACATCAATCCTAGAATTATTTTATGTTATTATCGATAACCTAAAAAAGGTCACTAAAAAGCAACAAATCCAGTTCAGCTTGAGTACTGAAGAAATATGCAGAAGCTACAGCAGAGGGTAACCAACTCTGCCTACTCAGAATTATTATTACTGATTATTATTATTATTACCTGATCAGGAAATGTTTATCTCTTATGTAGGTGTTCCTGGTAAGGGGCTTAGACAAGGGAGAGGAACCACCGTGGATATTCTGGGGATGGCCCTAGCTGTGCCATTTGGTTTAATTACTTAAACCAATTCTGCTTAAATTACAGAAACCCAAATATAAACCTTGTCCAATCTGGCCAATTCCAATCCTTCCACCGTGCACACTTGAGGAACAACATGTTTTGTCTTCTAGAGAGTCTTTTTTTTTTTTTCCAGTTAATCAAAACATCCAAGTAAATACTGTTTTCTCTACATTTTCCACCAGCAGTATGTATTTTAACAGCCAAAAGAAAAGCCAAGTACTAAACGCACTTCAGTTTGAGAGTTCCACACTGTCTGATCCAAGCTAAAGAACCATGAAAGGAAATAAACCCTTTCCTTGTTTACATCTGCTGAAAAATGCATGCGGGGCTACTGATGTTACTTTAAGCTTCAGTTCACGTTTTGCTCTGCAGCCCTGGCGTGCAGCAACACTCGAGTTAGAAAGATCCCGTTTGTAGAGACACTGTTCTCACCTTCACAACTTCCAGTTCATCTTTACTGGCCGCTTGTTGTTTTTCCAGCCTGGTGCTCAGCTGGGAACAAATCTGGAGCAGAGAAAGCAGTCTCTTAGCTCAAGTTTACTGTACTAAAATAGAATCTGTGCTTTTTAACAATGGTTTTTGCTAGAACCGACATTTCTTAGACTCTGCCTCACTCAGGTGTATGCGCTCCCCCTTGACAACTCCACTGCTGCTGCTGCTGCTGCTAAAAACCCAGCAGTATTCAATACAGAACCCGAGCACAGAGACAGGGACATTTTATGGATGGGTTGGTTTATGATGTTTATACTGCATTATGTCACGGAGCACAGAAGCATTCACCCTACAGTACTAAAATTAGCTGAAAGACAGGTTATTCCTGATTGCCTAATTAGGAGACTATTAGGAAAGCCACAAGAAGGTTTATGACAAATTACAACATTGCTCCCTGAAAGCCTGAAAGGTGGAGCTTGTTTGAAGAATGAGATCTGCAATGCTGAAAATTCAGCTCTCCCAACAGGTTGAAAGAAGAAATATGGGAGAGCGTCCTGGAATGGTACCTGTTTATACTCTGCAATAATGGCTGTGGTTTTCTTGATCTCAGATTCTGCCTTCTCCAGCTGCTTCCTGAAGACTTCCTTCAGCTAGGAATTGAAGGAGAGAAGTTACACGGTACACTGACAGAACTTCTCAAAATCTGTCATCAGATTGTTCTCTTCATGTCTCTCTGTGTTTACAACAGTTCTACAGCTGCTTCTTACGAAATTCCAGTGCTTAGACAAGTGTCTGATTTACTCAGTTTACAAATACCTCTTATATCAGTGATAACCAACAAGTCTATACTGTGACCCTTTATCCCTGCTTAGAGAATTCTCCTGTAACTCAATTCCTGTTCTCTGGGTTAAGTGGTGGTACATCACGGTCCACAGAACACACACAAAAAAGCATTACTATTAAGTGGGGTTTACTGATTTAGGATTTGTTTTTCTGCACACTGTCACAGCAGGTTCGGCCAGATTGCTTGTTTGTTTGAGGATGGAACAAGAAGAAGAATTTCTCAACACTATCGCTTATCACTGTCATCTCCATAACAGAAAAAAATCTGTTTGGGTCTATGGCACTGAGTGAAAACAGAGCTAACTCATCTCTCCTTCAGAACCACTCCGCTTGGAGAGCCCTTTCAGCAGGAAAAAAGCCTCACTGCCTTACTTAGGGCAAACAGAGAACTCCATTTTAGAGAGACACAAAGAATTAACATTTATTGTTGCAGCCACTGTTGCCCAATAGCAAAAATAAAACCAGGGGATCACTTTAGAAACGTGCATGTAAGGTATACAGGATTCCAAAACTAAGACTGAATATTTTGCAGCTGAGTATGAAGCCAGGTCTAGTCAGCAAAATTCTCCCAACCTCACCCTTGTCCTTCTGCTGTTGGTTCTAGCTTAAGGCAGGAACGTTATTTAAGTGCTCCAGCAGCTGAATCCAGAATGGGCTCTTACAAGGCACCAACTCCTCCAAGCTCCTTCATTTAGGTATTTAAGAGGTCTGATCACATCTCCTTAGCTGAGATTGCTCACCACCAGTGACAACAATCACTACAATACTTGTAAGAGGATAAGCTATGAAAACCTAAACGTTCAGAGCTCAAGTAAAGAAAAATACTGAAAACCATACTTTGGGAAAAAAAATTATCCTGGCACTATAAACTTTTAATTGAAACTGCATTTTGAGGACAAAATCCTTTTCACAATTGCAACACATCCGCACTTTTCTGCACATCATTTTGCTTGCATTTCCTAACTAAATGGGTGAAGCTGGAGAATGCCTTACCTGAGCAGTTTCCTCTTCCTGCTTCCTTTTCTCTTCCTCAGTCTCCACCAGCTTCTGTTTGGTCAGGAGAAGTTCCTTGTTCAAAACATCTGCTTTGTCTTCAGCCTAGAATCAGAGACACTCGTGTAAGTCGGGTATTATCTGTGCCGGTACAAACACATTGGGAGACACAGCTCAGAAATACACTAAATTCGGGTTTGAGCATTGCCTTTTCCTGCCCTCTTATGGCTCACATAACTTTTGATGTGAAATTCCCTTTTCAGTTAGCCATTTACTAAATTATTTCACTGTGTTTCAACAACTGTGCAAAAGGACCCTTTGGCCAATTGTTCACCTCTGCCCAGATGGCACAAAAGCACTGTGTCCTTTGTACAAACAGTGAGGTATAGAATATTTTTGTTGGGACCAATATTAATCTAAGTGAGGGCAGCAGGATTTAGCTCCCGTGTAACTTCAAATAACTCATCCCATTTTTTATTCTGTGAGCAGGGAAAACATAACTGTAAAATACTTAGGTGTCTGCATGGTACCCTACAAAGTGTCCAGGCAAAGACAAGTGCAAGGGATAAACGGGACTACCACATAAAATGGTTTATCGGTGCAAACAAGTATTACGTGAAGAAACCTGATAATTGAGAATATAATTTTCTCCTTTCTGGGAAGGACCAAGCTTGCGGTGACACGCACTGGGAATGCTTTGTTTTTGTGAGCACTGTCCTCATCGATCATCAGGAGAGAAATGTATTTCTCACTGTCTGGATTTATTCTGTAGGCCTCCCCAGCAGGGAAACACACATGGCCTCGCACCACCCTTCCTGTTCAGTAAGGAGGTCCGGGACAGGAAATTGTTGTGGCCAATTAACCCTGAGTTTGCTGAAATTACAAGAGGGAAAAGGGCATTGGAAACAAGTAACCACACAGAACTTGTCTCTGAGCTGAAGTTCGCTTTTGATACCACTGTGGTGGTATCAGCTTATCTTTCTGCCACAGTAATGATAATTAATGAGGATATTGGTGGTGTTTGTGGGCAGCAGAGCCAGCTCCACCATCTCCATGACTGAAAAGATGGATTAAGGATTTCTTCATTGCTTAGTGTGTATAAGGCTGTATGGGAGAAAGGAAAACGAGCAGTGCAAGAATGGAAAATTGATGAGATTAACATCTTAGAACAAAAGAATTTGGGGATTACAAGGATATTTTTGGTGAAAGACCTGTTCAAGATAGGCTTTGAAGGAACTACAACTTTTTCCTCCTTTCTTGTGTTCATTCCAGTTTCTCCAAGCACCTGCAGTGGCACACGGTGTCCCCTGTCCTTGCAGATGAGGAGAGCAGTAGCACAAAGCTTCTCTTGAAGTGCCTGGCAATGGAGGTGGGGTGTGGGAAAACTTCACAGAGCCACTCTTGTCTACAGAAAGACTGGGAAAGTGTAGGAGAGCAAGGAATGGGACTAGCACAGATATGTGCTTGGCAGCCTCGTCATGACACTTGAGAAAAAACAAGCATGGGCAGCTGCAGACTTAAAGCTGCTTCATGTGCAGCTGGAATTCACAGGGAAGAGAGCCCCCAGACACTGACTTTAGCCTCCACCCAAGACTGCCTGCTCCAGGCACAGCACACCTCTGCCTGCCTGTGCTCACCCAGACAGCTCACCATTTTAAGAATCCCACGGATCCAAATCAGCAGAGCCCAACTCTCCAGGATCTGCCTGAAGTGAAATATAACTTGCCCAGCCATGGTCAATGATGTTTACAGTTCTGAGGTTAGATAAAGCAAGCCAAATAACTACGGGAAATCCAACTGAGAGGCCCACGCAGGAGAAGATTTTCCATTACAGAAGGCAATGCAGCCCTCCCTGAGCAAGGGACTACTCACAAGGTGGGGTGGAGTTTGGCCCTCCTGTATTTAGCACCTTCCCAACAGCTGGCACGACGTTTATCAATACCACATAAAGCACTTCAGAAAGAGAGGGCCGAATGAGTAGTTCTCTGAAAATCATCGCCTCTGAGGCAAAGAGCTCTGAATGCTGCTGCCCTCCACATTCCAGCCTCCAAAGGGAACACGAGCAGTTATCAGTGAACACCCAGGAGCCCTTCACATTTTTGGTGCCATGCCACTTCATTATCTCTGAATTTTGTTGGCTGTACTAAAACTGCTGTGAAAAACAGATCCACACAGACATTTTGCAATTCAACTTCCCTTGAAACTAGTCTTTCAAGAACCACATGATACCTTTTTCAAGGAAACGTTCATTCTTTTCTATCTGCCTAAAGGTTATGGCCTACATTTTCTAAACAATCCCCAACAGAGAAGATACAGTCAGCCTTGGCCAGACACCACTGAATGGCTACAGTGGCATGTGGAAATCCAGCTGGGTACAGCTAGGAGTGAGGTTGTCAGGAGAATAAAGGCAAAAATAATGACACTTTTAATGTGTTCTTGCTTTCACAAGATGTGCGCTCGCTTTGAGCACAAAGCAGGCTGCTGAAACCGCTGTTGCCAAGCCTGAGTTAGGACCCATCTCTGTTAACGTTACCTGGTCCAGGTCATTCCGTAAGGCAATTTTGCTTGTTACAAGCTCGTGGGCAAGGTCATCGTTCTCCTGCTCCAGCCTCATGCTTGCTTCCTGGAGCCTGCGGTTTTCCCTCTGTGGAAAGAAAGGAACAACCAGGAAAGGAAGTTAATCCTTCGAAAGAGCAGTGAGCAAGGGCACTGTGTGTGTAAAACACTGAGAAGGCGAGAGTGCACATGAAGACAAGACTGCTGCTCTGGGAAACAACAGTGAATGAAGCCAGCAGTGCAAATGCAGCTATTCCACTTCCATCCCACGGGTTTGTGTCGTGTCAGGGACGCACTGGGTGTAGTGTTTCCCTGTCAAAAGTAAACTCTGACCTCTCCACAAAAGCGCTTGGTTTCTGCTTGCTCATCATCTCAAGAAATGAGGCAGATAAAATCCCACCCAGCAGCAGCGAACAGGGACCAATTAAGAGTTACTTATAGTAATGCTTCCAATCAAAGCAGAAAGCTGTCCTGCTCCACTTTACCAAATTCTGTCTGCAGGGATCCATAAAAATAGTCCACTTTGTAGGTGAGGCAGTGCCAACTTCCCATCTCCTGCGGGAGCAGCAGAGAACAGCATTCAGCAGGGAACTCCCTGCAGCTTGTACAGCCGGTATCACCATTTGTGCACTTCTCTGCGCCTCGTGCCAGTGACACCGGTGTGTGCTGTACAGGGAACCCGCTGAGGAAAAGGGCCAGGTGGAGAGGGGAGCTCACCCCTGAGCACAGGCGCAGGACCTGCTGGGGGCAGTGACAGGAACACCACATGGAGAACTCAGGGGCTGCAGGCCCTTGCTTCACTGCCCTCCCTAGCCACTCGAGGCAGAAATGACCCTGTGGAGCACTAACTGCAGAAGGTGAGTGAACAGGAGAATGAGCAGCAATAATTCATGGATTTTAGAAATCGGTTTCTGTGACTGTTGTTCTAGAGCTGAGAAACAGAACCATATTCAAAAAATGCCCGTGCGTCAGTGGACTTCCAGGGGTCCAACATCAAGTGCCAGTCCTCATTAGAACACAGCCGGGTGGGACAGAGAGAGGTGCCTTCCCCAAATGGATTTTAAGAAAAAAAAGAACTGTGCTGGCTTTCTATCACTGTGTATCTTTCACACCAAACAGGCTGCAATGGGCATCTCTGCACTACAGAAATTCAAGGAAAAACACCACGTTCACATGGAAACTCCTAAGCGGAAGAACAATAACCTGTATGCTGAGATTTCAAAAAGGACTTGTTCTCACCTGAAAGGTAACTTATGTTCTCCAAAACAAAACAGTAAAAGTCCAAATATATCGGTAAAAGTCAGTGATAAATGATAATATATAGATTAGCACTTAAAACATTTTCCAAGAGTTGTTCAGTGAATGCATTCCTACAAAATGTGATTTCTCGCATAAGTACGTTATTAACCTGTTTTCACTTCTTCCTACTCACCAGCTATGCTCAGATATCTTTTCTCTCCAAACTCACGACTACGAAATTGCAATTTTCATTTCTGTTGCAAGCAGATTTTGCATGTTTGTCTCAAACAAAAACAGGAGCTCTAAGAGGATGCAAAAAAAAAAGTCTCTTCTGTGTGTGAACTTCCTCTGTGGCAGGAAATGGAACGTCTACAAATTTTCTCTCCTTAATGTGACCCTATTGTGCAACTAGAACAGGCACTGCCCTGTACAGGGAAGTCAGTCTGTTTCCCTCCCAGAAGATCGTACTTTGAGTAACTGGTTTTGTAGAGAAACTGTAAATAAAATGCTTTTGTCTTAACACAGTTAAAATAACCACTGCTAAAAGACACACGGCTTTGGGGATCTTTCTTATTTTAAATACACCGTAGTCTGTTTGGGACAAGGAATTTTAAAAATAAAAATAAAATTTTTCTGTAAACATAACAAAAGCTTTAAAGCGTAAAACCAAATTGCAGTCAATAATAATAACAACACTAATAATAATCTCTACCAGATCTTTATTCCTGCATTTTGTTCAGACCATCTTAGAAATGTTGATTTTTACAGACACGGCTCTGCCGGTTGTCAGAAAGTGACATGAGTTCACCTAAACCTTGAGACCTGAGCAGGACCAGGTGCTGCAGCACCACTACCTTTTCATAGGGATGTTGCTTAGAGGAAGAAAGCAGCAAATTCTTATGACTTTCCCAAAATAACCGAGCTGGCTTTACCATTTTTGCTGTGTCTTTGCCAAAAGCTCCAGTGTCTGCAAAGCAAGGCACAGAGTGCGAGGCTGAGAGCTCCTGCTTTGCATTCGCAGACGAGTGGGTAAGCAAGCTCCGTGCTCGGAAATGCACTATCCTCCTCCTAAACCAGAATTTACGTGGCACGCTGCAGTGAGTTAAAGAGCTCTTACCTTGGGCATCCAGTCAATAGCTAAAAGATGTTTTTAGCTCGTTCACTGTACTCCCAATGTCCAGCTGAGAGGTTCTCACAGGGCCACCTTTACTCTTCCTCCACCCAGGGCAGTATGCCCAATTAGCTGGTTTGTCTTTTCCAGCTCCTCCCCCCAGGTCTAGCAGAGTAAAACTGCCTCCCTTCTCAGGAGGAAACTCCTAAGTCTGCCTAAGTCTAAATAAAAACTAATGGGACACAGTAAAGACAGGAAGAGCAAACGGCACTTTTCACGTGCAGCAAACTATTTCCACAGCTCTGGAATATTTAGAGTTTTATGAAATATGCTCGCAATGACAAAGTTCAACAGATGGAGCTGGTCTTTTACAGCAGGACTCACATCACAGGCAGCATTTTGTAACTGGCATCAGCCAACCAGTCAGACCTGCTAGTTGTCCCTGGTGTAAACAGACAGCTTCCTGCCTCCTCTACACAACACTAAATTTACTATGACAACCATTTCCTTCTCCTAAGCATTGCTCGGTTTCTACAGTCAGTAAAGACAAAAGATCCCTCGTTCCCGAATTCCTCCTCCTGGTTACAAAAGGTGGCTGGAGAACTCAGGTTAGCTTTTAAAAGGAGGATACTGCATTTCCAAAGAGGACAAACAACGCTGATACACACAAACACAAATAAACTTACCTCCCGTAAAGTCACAGACCAAATACTGCTTTCAACCATTGGTGTAAAGACAGTGAAAACAGGATATAAAGAAATTTCTAATACAAAAAAAAAAAAAGTTGCTTATTCTTCATTGTGTTTCTTGATATGAGTTTTAGAGAGATATAGTCCTGCTTCCATCACAGACTGGATGGAAAGAAGACGGCAGACTTGAAAGCAGTAGGCAAGGCTCAATTTAGGAAGACTGAAAGGCTAAAACTCCACCCTCTGCTCCCTTCCAGGCTGCACCAAGGAGCAATTCCTGAGGAGATTAGTGGCCATGATGCATCCTCTCTGTGCTGTACTCAAGCGGGGCGTAATGAGTCACCAACCTTGTTCAGCAATTCTGTTTCTGCTCAGCAACTCCCTGTGCTGCGTTCGGCTCGGGCAGAGTTAGTTTTCTTCACGGTGGTTAGTACGCTTTGGGTTTGTGCAGGAGAAGGTGTTGATAGGACAGAGGTGGTTTGGTTATTGCTGAGCAGGGCTTGCACGGAGCCAAGGCCTTTTCTGTTTCTTGTACCTCCTCACCAGTGAGAGGGCTGGGGGTACACAACGAGACACAGCTGGGACAGCTGATCCCAACTGACCCCAAGGGATATCCCAGACCACATGGCATCGTGCTGAGTATGTAAAGCAGGGAGAAGAAGAAAGAAGGGGGGACCTTTGGGGTGATAGCATTTGTCTTCTCAAGTCACTGTTACGTGCGATGGAGCCCTGCTCTCCTGGAGATGGCTGAGCACCTGCCCGTGGGAAGGGGTGGCTGAGTTCCCCGTTTTGCTTTGCTCGAGCACATGGCTTCTGCTTTCCCTACTGAACTGTCTCCATCCCAACCCACGAGTTTTGTCACTATTACTCTGGTGATTTTCTCCCCCACCCACTTGTGGTGGAGTGAGCAAGCGGCGGCCTGAGTTGCTGGCTGGGTTAAATCAAGGCATCCAAACCCGAGACCTCTGAGTGCGAACAGATCCCCAGTGATGGAATGAAAACACTGATTAAAATTCACTTTCTGGATGTGAGCAAACTGAGGTCTTCATAAACCCAGTGGAGAGGGCTCTTGATATTGGAGGAGCTCCAAAGGAAAATCCTTTGGACCTCCATCTAGAAACCCAAAAAGCTTTTACAGCAAGCGATCCAGGAAAGCCTCTCATGGTAAGCAACACAGAGGCTCCTGGAGGTAGTTGTGTTTTCTGTTTGGTGACTCTGGAGAAGCATTCCTCAAAGTGCCCCAGCGTGCTTTTTAAAAACAAACAGCAGACAATGTCCCGCAAGAAAAGCCATCATGATTTTCCTCATGATGGTTAACATTCAGTTGCCGTGACTGAATAAAAACGACCAGTGTATTAAGTTTTGCTTCCCCTTCAAACACAGAGGAGGCTGTTACAGAGAAGGCTCTCATGTCCAAATCACACATTTATTCACACAACTTCTCTCCATTGCACAAAGAGGTCGACAGAGGAAAAGGTGGAACAGAACAGCAGCATCTGCTCGCGAAACTCCAGCCCTTCTTTGTACGACTGTATCCTCTTTATTTTAAATCAACTCCCAAGCTCAGTTCTGGAAACTTCTCATCAAGTCAACCCAAATCTTGTTACATGAGGTGTTCTCAAACACAGAAACAAAACTCCGTAATATTTAGAAAAACATCAATCTGAACTATGTTGCACATACAACTCACTTTTCTTCCTGGCTTCTACAGGCAATTTGTAATTTATTTTAACTAGAACTTACGGAGTTCGGTGACAAACAGCAATTTAGAACATATTTCACTTTTGCACCTTTTAAAAATCTGACAAAAACGTGATCATTTGTTATAAGCAATGGAAAATAAAGTGAAAATATGTCCAGAAAAACTTACATTTTTCCTAAATAACACTTGTAAATACAGAATGAAACAAACACCAAAAATACTGCTCTTTTGGTAAGTCAAATCACAACATGTAAAATACATGCTGGGCAGGAACTCCTGCGTGTTTACCACAGTTTATGGGAGCACATGAATTTAACCTGTCAGGCAAACACAACTGGTTACTGGGCCAGGCACTGCAAAACCAGCCCATCTCCCTCTCTCTCAGGAGACCATCAAGGCATTTCCTCTGAGGGCTGTGTCACAGGGAGGTGTCTTACTCAGACACACTTCATCACTGCAGCTCACAAGTGCCTGTGTCTCTGTGGGCCTGGCAAATTTCTGCTGGTAACAAAACCTCTAAAATCTCTAGCTAAAAACTATCAACTGACTGAAAGCTCTTTGCCTTCTTGACCCATACGAGGAACATTCTGCAGGGATCTCTACTCCAGTGATCCCATCCAAGAAACATCCCCTTTGTAGGCAGCAGAAAAACCTCGCTTTGCTTTGGGAAGAGAAACGGTAAAAATTACAACATGGCAGGGCTGTGGGGCACAGCCCACAGAGCAGGAGCTGACAGCGGAGCCAAGACTGGCTTCTGTCCTTTCCCAAGCCCAGCCTGGCTGCTGGAAGCCCTGCACAGGTGCTGCCAAATGAAATGCATCTCTGACCATGCAGGCTGCAGAGAGCTCTCGTAAAGGACAAGCGAAAAGCCTGGAAGGATCCACACAACTGACATTTTCTTGCTGCCCTTTGGAAACACTCCTGAAATGGCAATTCCTCAGCTTCACATATCAGTAAAATCTAACAAGCAAGAACAAGGAACAAAGAACACTTACAAGCATTTTTCCATGACACCCATCAAATGAAGAATGTGTCCAAACTTTGAAGTTAATGTGCAACTAACCTGTTACAGGGACTCTAATCACAGCATCCTTAAGAGGATCAGACCCAATCCAGCTTAATAAAAAAATCCACAGTGAGTTTCAGAAGCGCAAGCCAAAACCCTGGGCTGTGATCTTGACTGTGACAGTGACTCACATCAACACTGGCCCAAGAGTCACTTTCTATATCCTCATTTGCAGCTTGGGATAATGTTCTTCACCGTCCATTGACCAGGATTAACTAGTTAATAGGCTTCCACCGAGCTTTAAAGAACCCTCATTTGTTTTCTAAGCATTATTTTAATTCCACAGTACTATAAGTGAACCACTGGAAAAATACTTAATCAGCAGCAAGTTGTGTTTTTTTCTAAACAGGCCATACTCGCTATTGGCTCTCAGCAGCTACAGCACTCTTTACAGTCTCACAAACAATAAAATCTCCACCCTTTCACAGCAAAAACCCTACACTTAAAATATAGTTTTCTCACAGATAAAAGCTTTTTTTTTAAAAAAAAAAGAGTCAGTCTGACTTTGTACCTGTAAGTCTATTTTGTCACATTTGTGAATTAAGGCATGCTCTCTCCCTAGAGATTTCCATACTCTGGTTTTCTGAACGTGGTGCACTTCTCTTATGCCCACAGCCCATGTAAAGCCTGTCGCACTCTGTGTGATTATTCACCACCCCACACTCCTGGCAGACTCTGTGACAACCGCAACGTCGCTTAACACATTAAGGCACAACGAAGAACAGCAGGAAAACAGTACAAGGATATGTAAGAAATGTCAGTTCCCAGCTATCCTGGGCAGTGGGCAGTAAAGTGCATCACCTCTGGCACCTTCACCGAGAGAAAACTGCATTGTTCAAACCAGAGTGAGGAATAACCGGCTCCTGAGCACTCAGTAAAGCCTGTGCCCAGAGGCAGAGCCTCCAGCACACGAAATCTATGGCAACAGAACGTAGCTGTGACAATGAAAGCAAATACAATGTAAAGATAAGCAAAGCTGACCCAAAATTGAAGAACTGTTCTTCTTTGGTGAACTATCGAGCTATCATATTAACAACTGAACCTTATTTCTCTGCTCCTTTAAAGAAGAATATCCATCACTATTAATTCTATTGCAGTAGTACCTCAGGACCCCAGGAGAGCTCTGGGTCCCACCATAATATATATTATCTTAACAAAAAATTACTAAGGCTTGGTATAAACAGGAATGAATAATAAGGAGCGTATCAGCCAAGGAAGAGTTCATCTTCCAAAGTCTCTGTGGATGCCACTGCACACAGCTTGCACTAGAACAATGTGTATTTTCTCCTTTTTGTGTCTGTAGCTGAATCACCCTTTGTTTCTGCGGCTCATGAAGATCTCCCGTAAAAGTGCAACAGCAGGAGAGTTACCTACAAACATATAAACTGAAAGAAGAAAAATATTATATGTGGCTACTTGCAGATGTCTTAAGAGTTACAAACTGTGACTGAAATATTCATGGGAAAAAAGACTAAGTACAAAGGTTTACAGTGCTTATTCAAGAGAGGGGATGAGTTTCACCTGGCACTTCCCTTCCCTAAGGTCTGCACTGGCATATCCCAGGGAGGTGAGCACGGTACGCACACCTCTGCTGAACTGCTGCAGAAAGGGCACTCCTCGGGGGAGTCACCGGTGGAACAAGTTCCCGTAGAGCATCTCCCTACCTTATATCTGTCCATAGGATCTTCCTGCTGCAGCTGGCTCTCTCGCATGGTTTGGTACTCTCTCTCATATTTCTTCAGCTTTTTCGTTGGCACCTGTGGAACAGATTTGGGAAACATGCATTTAAAAATTAGAGGAACACTGGAAAAGCTGCCTGCGAGCTCTCCCTACAAACAGGAGACTGAGGAAGTGCTGGAAAGCTGCTGCTGAATAAAGTCTCTCCCCACTGTCCCCCCTTCCCTACTCATCAAGCCCTGTCAAACACTTACCAATACAGCTCACATCGACAGAAATCCTTCTGTGCCCACTGCTGCTAATTATTCGAACATTTAAAGGGAAACAAAGTGAAGTAGAGACATTTTAATAAGACTATCAAGAAGAAAAAAACCACAAACAAGTGGGAGAACGGGAAAGAGGAAAACGCACTTTGATACATGTGATTCACTGACACAATGCTTTAGCAAGACAACTGTTAAAAGTGAGATGAGAACAAAGGAGTGCTCATACAAAAGGACCGGACAATTCCCTGAGGGAGAGCCAAGTAATAGTTTTTATTGCTGAGAGAGGATTAATGTCTAAATTACAGCCTGTGACCAATGCCCTCGTGAAGTCTGGCACCAGAGCCCTCCTAGGCACAGGTGGAGATGCTGCAGTGCAAGAGAACAGTGAGGTGGCTCAGAGAAATCACAAACAAATTTGGTAAACAGCCATGCAGAAAGGGCAAAACCCAGGCTGCTTGATCCTGGGAACGCTTCCGCTTCAAACTCTGATCAGAAGGAACCTGTGCTCTTTCAAACGAAGCGCGGGGATCCTCTGCCTTCCCTTCCCCTTTTGGCTGGGTATGCAGTGCTCCCACCTCTGACAGAGATGGAGACCTATCACAGCATTACTCAGGTCACCTACTGGCAGCTGGAGAGATCCCTAACACCACTGTGAGTATAAACACAGGCTTTCCCTGGATCTGTCATGCAGATATTCCCATTGCCCATATTGATCATGTTTAGCTGCCTCTTGGTGTGAGGACATGCCACTGTCACCTTGCCTTAGGGCAAAAAACTACTGCCAGTGAGCAGAGATGGGAGTTTCTGGGTAGCTTGGGTGTTGTTTTCTCTTCACTGGTTTTCAGCCCAATACCTCTTTGCCTCTGCAGTACCTGAAGGGACCAAGCAAAAGCTCAGTGTTGCTGCAGAGAGAGCTGCAAGCAGCAAACATGAAAACCATGATCTGCAAAGCATTAATAAAGTAGCACCAATTCCCACAATTACAGATGGAATCTGAAATCAACCCCCTTAAAGCAAACAAGGAGAAAGATAAAAACATGAAGTGCATTGAGCAAACATACAAGGAAATTTCACTTTGACGACACTTAACAGAGCAGAACACCATGAAATGAAAATGACTCAGTCAGAGATGCTTTTACACATTTCAACTGAACAATCCTCCCGACACAAACCCACCCAGCTTTGTCTTGGCTGCAGCCTGAAACTGTTGAGGCTACTTAACAGCCGTAAGAATAAAAAATCATTTCACCACAGTGTTTTAAATGAAACAAACCCATCACACGTCCGAAGCCTGATCCATCCCATCCTTTCACCAGGATTACTGGGCTTTCATTGAGAGAACCAGATCAAGGCTCCTCGGCCAGGGTGTTACAAGGACACCCTCCAAACACAGTTCTCAGGTTCTGCTGTGGGGTTTTGTGCTCCAATATGCAACCACCAGGAAATAAAGATGAGGGAGATTTTGGGGTGCAGCATGGCGAAAAGGCACAAGGCAGGTGTAACTTAGATGACGAGCTGTTCAACCGAAGATTTTCCTGATTCTTGATGCTTTTCATTGAAACCTTTAAAGTGCATATAAGAACTAAGTTTCACTACACAGGGAGAGAGACAAGACTCATCCACGCAGCCACATGAGTGCTTCAGTAAGAATCCTGCCATCTGAAGGAACGAGAGATGCAAGATAGATTTTGTGTGGGTGTAAATAGGGAGATCAGAGTGGAAAGCAAAGGTAAAAATTGCACAGCCCAAACCCTTTAACCCCCCCCATGCTGACATGAGCAATGCTGCTCACCTTAGCCTGGCACTGGGTGTTGGGAGCTTCCTCCACTCACAGCTATCAAGGCATTTCTTAATTCATTCCATTAATTTCTTAATTCATTCCATCAACCGTTCTCATCTCTGTGCTCTCTTCACTCGCTTATGTTTTCATTCACAGCTGTGAGGGGAGCCCGTGTGGGTCCTCGGGGGCCTCGCGAGGCATCGGCTCCCTCGTTCATCACCGCAGGAGCCATCCTTGGCCGTGGCCTGGGCTGAGGGACAGCCCGTGTGCCTGGCACTCTCTCCAGCAAGCAAACAGCACAGCAACGCTTTCTCAGGAACACTGACAGTAAATAATACCTGAAACAGGCATCAGGTCATGCAAGCATCAGGCGTGACACAGAAAACAGCTTCCAGCTCTTGGAAAGATCACAGTGACTGATGTATGTTAGTATCTATTTATGCTACAAACCTTGTCTTAACTGGGAAGTATTGCCTAAATAAAGTGAAAGTCTATCTTAAGGGGCTGGGAGGGAACTCCTACCAGAGAGCAGTCCGTACTAATCCACTCATGCCATAAAATAGAAACTGGAGCAGGTATGCCCAAGAACTTTGGCAGGGACTACACTTCACCGTTACTGTCCATTCAGCCACATTTCTCAAAGGAGTTTGATAATTTATTACAGCACTTTCTTCTTCTGAGTATACACTAATAAATGGAAAAAAAATTTTAAAAGCCCATTTTCATATTTTCCAATTTAGTTCCCTGAAACACTTTGTGCATTCAACAAGGGACTTCTCAGTAAGCATTTTCATAAGTGCATAGTGCTAGCTATGCTTCAGTCTTCATGGACTGATCCTGAACAAAGTGCTCATAAATTCTCTGTAAAAGCTTCTGCAATATTGATTCCTTTTTTCTTTCTTTAGGACCATGGGGTATATTGGCTTGAACTGATGGTTATCAAATTTAGGAGACTCTAACAGTATATAAACATTCCTCATAATTGTTTATCTCAATATCTTATCTCATTGAGTTGTTTTATTTTATCGTCTTCAAGTATAAAATCATGTTACAAGTAGTTGTATGTAGGGAAAAACCCATGCAGAGCATCTTAATAAAACATCCACACAGAAGAACTGAACAAGCAAAACCTCTTCCCTAAAAGAACCCAACGCCATCAAGTGCTTGAAGGACTCACTGCAGCGGGGTGATACGTGGAAGGTGAGAAACAAAACCACTTTGGTTTTAGCTGCCCCCTGTTCAGACAGGGCTGGAAAGATTTGTTTCACTTCCTGGGCATGGACAGTGCACCGAGCATCAGCATCTGCTCAGCTTCAGAAGACCCCTCCCTCATTCTGTGATTTTCTTTAGCTGCTTCCAGGCAGTTCAGCCGGACCTTGGTGGATTCATAAATCACACCTATGACTCCTTCCTCCCAAATGTTTTATTGCTCTAATGCAGCCTGAGCACCCAGAGGAGGCGGTTATCGCCGCGTTCATTTGACAGCCAAGGAAATGGAAGCAGAGATGTGATTTCCTGAACATATTGCAGACAGCCAGAGGCTGATCCAGATAGTGAAATCCTATTACTTGATTTCTGATTTCCAGCACCACCACAATGCCAAACTGAGTAGGGGATCTCTTTCCCAGCTTCCCACTTCCCTTCTCTATCTAGCACTGCATAAACACTCCAAAAATACATCGTCCCACCACACTACCAATGGAGCCAGTATTCTCTAATCTCCTCACTCTTAACATGTTGTCCTCTCCAGTCCTTGCCTCAATGTAAAAGAAGAAGAAAAAAAAAAGGAAGAGAAAAGCCAACGAAGAAAGCGTGCAGTGCTTTCCTTTCCCATTCTTCGAAGCAGGTGACATAATTTTCTTTTCCACTGGCGATGGATTTGCTTGGTAACTTCAAGCTGAGGTGAGGGTCCTGCGCCCCTCCAAAGGCGAGCTCCTCCGCTTGCTTGGAGCGAGCACTGACAGTGACCACAGATACCGGGCACAGCCCTGCCTCCCCTCGATCCATCCACCACACAGCTGTCATGCTGTGATCCCCAGCACAAGCCCAGACCCTTCCCACTGCTGCAAAGCAGGACCATTTCCAAGCAGAGGTGATGCCTGGGAGCCTGGCTCAGGAATGCTGGGACCAGCTCAGCCCCTGCTCACAGCCAGAAGTACCAGGTGCAAAAGGCTCCCACGAAACCACACTGCAAGTGCCCCTCTGAAGGAGAAGGGAGTTATGCTTGTGTGTACTTAATTTTCTTCACTTTATGATGTAAAACAATATCGGAAGAAATTTCACAACGAGGCTTGGTTCTGTGAGTGTCACATGAAGCCTGCATGCTTTAAACAGAACCTCAGCAGATTAGCATCATCTTAGTTGTGGTACCAATTTGTTCCAGTTAATACTTTACATTTTAAATACAACTACATCAGGTTCAAGGAAGGAAGCAGCTCTATTTTAAGGAATACAGCTCTATTTAAGTACTTTATTAAGCCAAATGAAGGCTTCTGTGTAACAAAATCAGATGAAAACACTGACTCGGTGCAACTCGTCTGTGCAGTCATTCCCATGGACGGCCCTATCATCCTTTCCCTAAAATGTGGCTGGCCAAAAGCAATGAAGAAGTATCCTGCCATATCTGTCTAGGAATAAGGCTCGGAAGTAGATAAGCCGTTTGTTTTTCTCCTGGGGGGAGGCACTAATGAAAAAGGAAGAACAAACCCCACAGTAGCATGCTGACACAACAGACTTTAAAGGATTAGACTTTAAAGGGGGTGAATGGGATATTGTACTTAGCTATTACGCAGTATAATCTGAACTGCTGCATCTCCAGTGAGATCTCAGCCACAAGCATGAAATGTGAAAGGGAAAATTGTAATTTCTCACAAAACTCTATTTGGGATGGGTATTCTGCACAGAAGAAAACCTGCAGCATCCATTGGTAAAAATTAATACAGGATTGACATCGGCTGCCTAAAGGAAATTCCAGGCTGGAGCACAGCTTGAAGAATTCCCGTCTCTCCTTCTGACACCATGCAGGGAAGGGCTCACTGGCTGTTTCCCCACAAGTTTGAAAGCCAGTGGAAGAGCCCTCCTCCAGTGGTTTCACTATGCTGCACTATCCCACTCAGGCCCCATACCTCCTGCATTCAACCCCACACTGTAAAGCTCATCCCTGCTTCTGGGACACAATAAAAGCCCCAGCTCTCAGATGCTCTTTTACCATCTAAGCCGGAAGGAAGGAGCTGTCCCCTGAAATTCCTTGGAAATGAACATGGTGTTGGAGAGATGTCCTGCTGAATGCATGCCTGAGCATCTGCTGCAGAACAGCATCTCTCCACCTCGTGGTTTGGAAACAGAACTGAGAGAAACGTTCTTTTTACATCAGCAAAGCAGCTCCACCCCAGCACACCTGAGCAGCCCTTCCATGCAGGGGGAGATTTTTCTTCTTGCTGCAAGTCACCTCCTTGCGAGCTCTGTACGTTTAAGAATTCCTCAAGAGAGTCTCCGGGATAACAGGAAGCCAACCTGAAAGCCAGCTGAAGGTAAAGGAAACTAGCATTGCCGTGAATTTTGTTTCATTTCTCCACATCAGTCCATTATCAAAATGTCCCAATTGCAACTGGCACATTCAAAGGAATTTACAGAAACAAGAGGAAGGCAGGTTGCAACATTTACAGAGCACCTGCACAATTTACTGTGATTCAAACCAGCAGCAGCAGCAGAGTCAGTGATGCTGGATCATTTCCAACACCAGATCCTTTTGTCAGATTTTAATCTCTACGATGTATTTCCATTCACGGAAACCCACTGAACCAGGTATAGCCCATTATTCTTCCGCAGCCCTGCTGTTTAAAGATCTGCTTAGTTAGGCTCAGTTAGCAAAACATTTCACTAAGAGTAAGCTGAGACAGAGAGATGTTCAGTAAGCCCCCCTGTAGAGCGATCCTGCAGCAACACAGGGAAAGAGAATGGCATTTGGACTCCCTGAACTGTAACGCTACACTTTGACACTGACCACAGTGCTTGTGTTTGAGAGGCTACACGAGAACCTGCATCTAAGAAAAAGGGTCCAGGAAAGGATGTTCTGCCTGTGGCAGATGCTTTTCAGAATCCCAAAATGTCTTTCTGCACTCAAAAATTCATTTTCACTTTGACATATGGAAGGTTTATTAATCCACTTCAATTCTCTTTGCTTTAGTAAAGAAGAGACACCCTGAGTGGCTGAAAAGCAGTGCTTGGAAATGGCTGATTATTTTCTGCACTGGCAGCTGATGTCTCGCAGCTCCCCCAGACACAAGTGCTTCCTTCTGTACAGATAAGGGCTGCAGCAGTGAGACACACCGGGAAAGAACAGCCAGATCCACTGTCAGCCAGCACACGGCTTGCATTTCAATGGCTCTGGCCAACAGGAATACCGTGGTGAAGGACACCGATATCAGAAACACTCTGGATGGAAAATACCTGCTTACAGTTAACCTTTATTATCTGATCTAACTTAAAGAATACTTGAACAACGAGACCTCTGCTACCAAGGACTATCTAGGCTAAATGGAACTACTTGTATATGGCACAGCCACAGTGAGGACTGGGTAACTGGGAGAGTGACACTGCCCAGCTCTGGGCAACACAGTTCTATGAGCAGCAGCTGTTTTTCCAGCACAGGGTTTATGAATCAGTTTACACCTCATAAACGTAACAGCTCCGAGTGATTCTATGCCTTACACACACCCCCCTTCTGAAATACAGCATCTGATGCTGAAGGTTTTATGTCTCCTCGGTGACTATGTGAAATCCAACTCCTAGCTCTCCCCACCAGAGGTAGAGAATTCATTCTGATTGAGATCTAACCCGTGTCCACAACAATTCCAGAGCTTTGGTCACATTTCTTAGCACATCACAGCAAGAGAAAAGAAGGGTAAGCAGGAGGACACTCACAGCCTTCACCACCATCCCTGCGACAACCGAATCAGACATGCAGGAGAAAGAACCACCAAGTGATTTTCCTGCATCACTCAGCAGGGAAACAGCCTCTCCCAGCTACATGGTGTTAGGGTTTACTTCCAACCTGGTTTATCCTGGAACTAACACAGGCCTATAGCACAACTGGCAACAAAAGGCCAGCAACTTATCAGGCCAAGGTTCAAACTAGTGGTTTTACCGAGGCTTTACTGTAAAATCCGTCTCATTCGACATACTTAGTCCGCAGAGTGCGCAGCTTTCACCTACTAAACCCCTGGCTTAATACATTTTCTGAAACCTGCCATGGGACTAGTGAAACTTGTTGTCTGCAAGACTAGACTCTGGTTCCACTGAATGCTCAAGCCACATCTTGTCTCCTGTCACACTCTGTGTCCAGCACAAGATGAAAAATAATCTACTTCCAGAGATGGAGGAGGGGTGCTAGATCACAACCCTGAACCATATGCCCAGTTAATCAAAGAACCTTGCAGTATCCTTTGAACACACATTCTATGTGTTATTATTATTTTAGACCAACTCTGAGTCACGGTATCAAAAAAATTCTCATTTGCATCTTTAAAATCAGCATGGAGTTTCTCTGATGTGTGTGGAGGTCCTTGATGCTCAAACCTGTCATTACTTTTATCAATATTTCAAACCTGCAAGTTATTAAGAGCAATTACTTTTTAGTGCATTTCTCCACTAGGAGAAAATAGATACCTTTTCTGTATTAAAACTGAACCACTGTGGACCTGTTGGAGTGGGTCCAGGAGGCCATGGAGATGCTCTATGGGCTGGAGCACCTCTCCTATGAACCCCAACTGAGAGAGCTGGGGTTGGTCAGTCTGAGGAAGGGAAGGGTCTGGGGAGACATTAGAGCCCCTAAAGGGACTCCAAGAGAGCTGGAGAGGGACTTTGGACAAGGAGAGGGGAAAGGCTTCACACTGACAGAGCACGGGGGCAGATGGGATATTGGGAAGGAATCCTTCCCTGTGAGGGTGGAGAGGCCCTGGCACAGGTTGCCCAGAGCAGCTGTGGCTGCCCCATCCCTGAAGTGTCCAAGGCCAGGTTGGATGGGGCTTAGAGCAGCCTGGGATAGTGAAAAGTGTCCCTGGAAAAGTGAAAAGTGGAACCAGATGGGCTTCAATGTCCCTTAAAACCTGTGATTATTTTTATATATATATATAAAAAAAAATATATAATTACATTCAGAGCTCTACAGTCCACTTTGTTATATCCAATACTTTTATCTATATTTCAGCACCTAACACAGTTTCGTTCTCTTAAAGTCTTGCCTTTTTTCTGCTTATCCAGCTCCATAAACAAAATTGCTAATACCCTAAAAAAAGCCACACACTAAATGATCAGCATTTTGAAAATACAAGTGGGACAGTGTCCAACTCCGAGGTATCAGCAAGGCTCACCGAAGCATGGCACAGCCCTTTAGTGCAACATCTAATCCATGCCCTGCTCCGTTATCTCACTAATCCTTCAGCTGCCAAGAAGGTGCCCTCCGTACCCTGAATGAGGCTGCAGGTTTTGCCTCATGTTGCACCTTTCAGCCTCTGTACCTGCAGGATGCCTCGGCACAGAGCTGGCAGGGAGGTGGAGGAAGGGCAGGGCAGTTTAAAAGCACTATTTGGCCACTGCTGTGTTTTAAGCAGCTGCCTGAGAGTATCCACGGGGACGGGACCGCACAGCTGCACGGCCCATCAGCCCCCAGAGGCACAAAGGAGCTGTACCAATTCCCAAACCTCTACATACAAGGCTGCTTTGGTTTTTGCTGTTAAACTTTCTGCTGCTTTCCCTGCCCCAGCTGTGGTTCCACCACCAGCACCAGCACTACTGGCCACCTCTAGCATTTGCACCTCACCTGCGCTCAGACCTGCACTCATCCATCACGTTCAGCTGAGACCCTGTCAGGCTCATCAATTACCAATGGACTCCAGACCTGCTGCTTTGTCATCCAGCAGAAAAAATCCCAACAGCACCTTATGCACTGACAGAAGCGAGGAGTTTGTCAGGCAGGAAGGGGCTGAAAGGAAGATGAAATGTGTTCGTGCTGCCAGCTTCAGCAGGAAGGCCAAGCTGCTGCCACCGAAGGGAGCCCTGCAGAAGAGAAGAGAAAGAGCTCCCACAGAGAGAGAGCGGACACTTCCTTTGGGAAACAAAGCCAGGTAACATCACCAGCAACGTCTGGCTCCCTCTGGTACCAGCAGCAGCAGGGAAGCAGCAAGCCATCTTTTTTTCCCCTGAGCTCTCTGTCCTGGTGCTGTCTATTCCTTGTTCCTCTGGCCATGGACAGAATGAGACCCTTGGTGCTGAGATAACTGGATTCCTGTTATCCTGTTCCAGTGTCGCCTGACCTGCTCTGGAAGTTCAGCCTGCGTGTGGACAATCTGTGTGCTCATTCTTGCCCATGCGCTGTGGTCTCCAAGGTAACGGACAAATAATACACAACATCTTACTCATGCCTCCATATCGGAACCTGAGATCAGTTTGGCAGCTCTGACTTGCAGCACAAGCACAACACTGTGCCCACACGGAGCACTGCCCTGGCACAGCTAACACGCTGCTCTACATCAAACCAGATGGATTCTTCTAGAAGCCCACGGCTTTACAACATCAGCAACAAGCACAACCAGCACTCCAGTCAACACAGCTGGCTGGGCTTTGGTGAGCTCATGGGGACACAGGTAGAAGGAAGCAATAAAGACAAAAATGTATTACACTGTGCATGAAAGCACAAACCCAACGAGATAAAACCCACTGAAATACATTTTCCAATCTCAGCACAAAGTATGCCAAATTCTTCTGAGAACTGGGATTAAAATGAATGAAAATAGTTGTAGACATTGAAGACAGAATATTTGTAACTAACATTTACCTGCATCTTCCAGCAATTATGAAACTGGACTTCTATAAAGAGGTAAAGTGCCTTTTCATCTTGTTTCAGCACTCCTTTCAAAGGCCATGAACATACTTGCCATATATAACCAATAATGTCTACAAACTTACTTCAAATTTCTTCTCCCAAATGGGCTTGTAACGATGACAGAAACAAGCTGTTTCTCGAGTGCTCAGAAATACTTGTATTGATCTCCCTGAATTGTTTTTAAGAAGAAAATGAGGAAGCTTCAGAATATCGATGTCCTTCTTTTGAATGTTTCAAAATTTTACTGCTATTTATAAAATATGTATTGGAGACATTGCTTGAATTATTCTTTCTTGATCCAATGACAATAAAAAGGCCACAAGAAGAAATGCTTTCAGACATGGAGAGAAAATAAACAGAAAATAATACAGGTTATTAATTGGGAACAAATTAAAGAGTAAATCAAGCTAAATGAAGAAAAAAAAGTTCAAACTCTTCTTTGAATTCTGTTAGGCTGGGTGGTATTCTAGAGGATATAGAAAAGAAGAGGATTTCTAAGTGTTGCTCAAATGCATTAATAATTACAGCTCAAAAATAATTATGATTCAGACGAGTCACAATGGTCCAGAAAACAGCTCAGCTCTAACCAGTCTGCAGGTTTTTTTGCAGGGCAGAAGTACTGACTGAACCAGCAGAAGCGATACCTGGTCCCCTCTTGGGGTTTTTTTTAGTAAATATCTAAAGCAGTAGAGATTCCCTTAGACCAAAATGCCTGTATGGAAATAACATTTAAGCACCACAAGCCAACCCATCGGGATGACTTTGGTTGGTGAGCTGAAACCAAGAACCCACACAAATGCTCTGCAGAGCTGATAAGGATCTGGCTAAAAACCTGGTTCCACACCACCATAATTTTATAAACCGTAGGTCCCGTTTTATTCCTTATCTACAGATCTATGTTTGAAAAACGGGTGCCTGCCAAGGAAGGCAGCAGGAACCTCCCTTGGAACGGGAAATGTGACCCCCTTCCCTCTGAATTATTATCACTTTGAAATTACGGGGTTTTTCAGGCAAAGATATGGGAAAAGGAGTAACAGTCCTTTACTAGAATATATATTTATATAAATAACAGGGCAAACAACCAGCACCACCGGCAGCGACAACAACCAGGACAGCCACAGAGCCGGGGCCGGCCTCTCCCGGCCTCAGGCCCTTCCCCTCGGTTGCAGTTCCGCTCACGGCCGCCAGGGGCGCTGGCGGCTCCCGGCGGGCGGGGCGGGCGCGGTGATTCCCCCGCGCCTGCAGGGGGCGCTGTGGGGCGGGCTCAGCCCTCACGCGGTAATGGCGGGCGGGCCGGCAGGAGAGATGGAAAAGGGACTTCCTTGGGAAACTCACGGCGGGCAGCCGGTCCCGGTGCCCCTCCGCTTGGTCAAATGGGCTGTAGCAGGAACCTCGGAGCAACGGATAGAACAACAGAGGCGGGCACACCCGGGGTGGCAAGCCTCTTCTTTGAATTCTATTAGGTGGTATTCTAGAGGATATAGAAAAGAAGAGGCGGGCATGGGGTGTCAGGTTAGAGTGTAGCCAAATGCCCGAAGCAGTGCCAGAAAACAGCAGGGCTGGGCAGAAGCAGCCAGGCTCCCACAAACAGCCAGGAGATGCTCCCTCCGGAGGCGGGAGGGGGGCCAGGTCCCC
>VZTA01012484.1:0-60638 GCA_013398855.1 Mohoua ochrocephala | reverse complement strand
TATTTTCACATTTTCACCAGCCTCAAAGCTGAGATTTGCTGTTTTGTTGTTTATTTAGTCTGACTAGTTCTGGACAAGGTGTGTCAGCCTTTCATTCCTTTGTGCTTAAAGCACAGCAGCGAGTCCAGCTGCTGAATATAGGGCTTTTCTCAGCAGTTGTCTGCATTAGTGTCTGTCTACTAAGACTGAGCTGTGCTGCCAGACTTCCACAACACTGTCCAGACAAGGCTTTCCCAGAGCTGAATGAGCCTAGGAAATAAATCCACCAAACCCAAAACCCACTTAGAGAAACCAGTGCCAGTTTCAAATACCACGCTTTAAAGAGCTTCTGCTTGTGAAGCTAGCAATCAGAAAACCTCTCTCTGTCTGGAAGAGGGCTCTGAACCAACTCCTATTATAGGACCTGACGCTGAGTTCTTGGTGGTAAATGACCACATTACTCTTTGGGGCCTGTGGGTGTCAAAGAAAAGATGCCTGTGAGAAAAGTCGCCAGCTGAAAGCATGGATAGGTTTTGAACACTGGAGGTAGTTTAGTAGCCTGAGCCTGTTTCTGATTAAAATAAGAGTCCTTCAGATGAATGGAATGTAAACCACATACCAATTATTGGAATCCCATAAAGGAAACTCCCTTTTCCGTCTGTCTATCCATCCATCTGCCCACCCACAAAAGTACAGTGTCTCAGAAATATCCCTCAGCAGAAATGATGGAAAAATTCAGTGCTTGCTTCCTTTTTCTTTACCTCCCAGGTGCTGGATGACAACTAAAGGGATGAAATTGCAGTGAAGCCACTTAAAGAGTTATCAAAGAAATGGACCTGCTAATTAAAAGGATAATGTTTCCTGGCACCAAGAGAAAACACATGAAGTCAAATCTTGAGGCTTTCCTCAAGCAAATTTCTGTGGGAATGTGACTGTGTGAGGGCTGCAGCAACAAGCCTTGAAACAAGACCCACTCAAAGTGAAAGCATTAGATCAGAGCACTCATTAGAAAAAAGGACTAAGGCATGCATATACCTGTTTCATTTGGCAGATCTCTCACTCCTTTGCATTCCCATTGCACTTTTAATTGAGGCTTTTCCATGTAATTGATTGCAGTAATTAATGTTCCCATCGCTTACTTCTGTGAGGCAGGAGGCGTTTCTCCCAGGTCAGCTTTGCATTTTAAGTGTTACAGTATCTGTTTTACAGATGGCGAAACTAAGACACAAAGTTCAGAAACAGCAAATCAGTGCTGGAGTATGTTAGAGTCCCATTCCTGTCTCTGACCACAATAAACACTTCTTCTCCTAAGTATGCTCTAATCTCAAACCCACTGCTTAAATGAGATCTTCCCTTCTATGAATGAAGGCAATAGATCTATTTTCATGAGCACTCTCCAACGTCCCTGACACCACACTAAGGAATCTAGATCTCTGGTAATGCAATGAAATGCTTTTTTACATTACCACTGGAATTGCAGAACACTTCGGTCTCATTGCAAAAAAGCAGCCTTTGGACAGCTGGAAGAAGTTTTAAATGTTAATCAGTTTGGGCAAGATTCGGATCTACAGTAGTATTATGGTCTAGTTCATGGTAATTGTTTTTTGATACTCTGCTGGCCTCTAGAGGNNGATAATTTATACAGGCTGAAGCGGTAACCAAGGGATTTTAAGCAATACCGCCTGCTCTTCAGTCTTCCTGCCAGGTAGTTCTTTTCCATTTGGCAAGGCCTTTAAGTAACGAGGCTTCGTAGCTCTTTGGAAGCACTTTCTCTTTTAACCTCCATGATTTTCCTTCTCTCTGGGCAATACATGTAAGGTATGTTTCTTCTGCTTAATAAATAAGAGTAGAAGATCCTGGCAATAAACACCTCTCAACCACTGAAGTGAGAAGCTCTGAGGAAAATGTGCCAAAGGGGCAAGTGAGAGAGAGAAATGCAGAAAAGAGAGCATTTTTTATATAACATTTATCCATAATTTAAAAGCTCTTAAATGCTAAGAATTCTTCTCATGAATCCTGTCACGTTTACTGAAAATAATAACTGCATTGTAAAAAAAAAAAAAAAAAATTTACAGCTTTGAAATTCCCAATAGCCAGCAGATCTTCCTTGGCTTTTTCTGCTTTCTTCTTTGCCCACTGCAAGGATTTGCTGTATTCTCCAACTCCTTCCCAAACTCTGCCTTCATGTTTTTCAAGGTATGTCTATTAAATCTGAAAAAAAACATTGACCAGAAAAGGTGTAAATTTACTGCAGAGAGCAGATAATGGTCTGTAAGCAGTAACTGCTGCCAGGAAGTGTTAACATTAAGTACCTGTATTCTTGATGCTGAAATACCTCCCTGTAACTTCAGAGTATAACTGGCATCTTGGTACATCTATGTGAAGGCCTGTGTTATTGTTTCAAAGTAATTTATACCCTTTATCCAACAGTGTACATCTTTCCGGTCCTCGGCTCTGTCCTGGCCCTTTGCCTCCATTTGCTATGGCCACTCTCACCCAGCTGAAATGTTTCTTTTCTCCTCAGGATATTCCCATTACCAGCTTATTGGCAGTTGTCCACTTGGAGTGAGGTTGGCTTGCTGAATCCCAGTGCAAAGTAATTTTTAATTCATCTGTGCCTAGTGATATGATAATTGTGGGATACATTTCTATTAACTTCCCCTTTTCTCTTTGAGGTGACTGTCAGAAACTTTCCATGTAGGGAGGAACTTTGTCTAGAGATCATCCTGACGACAAATGCTTAGGTTGACAGTGTTGACCAGTTTCTCTCACGAAGTCCTTTGCACCATTAAAACATGTATGGCAAATATTATTGGCACCAAAATGTCCAGTAAGGCCTTTGTGGCCTTACTGTGGTAGGATACACATCTGTCACCGGATTTGCTCTAGCCTTATTCTAATAAAATAGTGAAGGAAGAAAAATGCTGTAAAAACCAAGATCTGTGTCTGTAATCTAGTTACAAACAAAACTAGTTTTGCCTTCCAGTCTTGTGTGGAAAACCAAAGGATTCTGCACCAGTGTACCTGTCTTCTGTAGAAAGATTTCCTCTTGCTCCTTCCCTGTGGTGGTGTTCTGCAGCTATGTCGTCAAAGTTCAACAAACTGAGTCACTTATCAAAATTTACATATACTCTTCAACATATACAGGGAACTATTGCATCAAAAGAGTGCAATGTACTGGAGTGACAGGTAAACATTTGGTGGAAAATTTTTAAATTATCTGAATAAATACTGCTGCTTGCTGTGTGCCACTTGAGAAGCCAGACAAGTTAGTCTATAAATCTGATCTTCACGTGGATTTGTATTCAGTAAGAACAACTGTCAAAGTTCATGGTGCACGTATGTAGTTCGCATGTGCTATTAGTAAAAAATGTGTTTCCAAATGGAGAACAAATGAGACAAAGGAAATTCTGGCTGTCTGATCCAATTAAGAAAGCTAAGAGCTGTATAGAGCTGCAAAGTTTCAACATTGTTCTGCAGCCTTGGTTAGCGTGTGGTATGTGAAAGGAGGCAATCAAAAAGCAGCGATTGGCTGACGTGTCCCTAAAATGTGTACTAGAAATGACTGGATTAGTGGCGATGGTAACTGCAGGCCGGGAGCTGCAGCAGCGACATGTCATCTCTGCAGCAAATAGCTGGGGCCAAAGAGACAGCACAAAGACCACTTCCAGAAACTCTGTCCTTTTGTTGTGGGAAACAGCCTCAAATGCAAATGCTTATCGGTTTGAACAAACCTTGAGGAAACTGCTGGAAATTTAAACATATTCAAAAAATACACAGGTCAGTGTGAGCCTTTCAGGAATAAAATGCCAGGGTGTTCTGGATTCATCAGATTGCAGATAACAACACAGAACTGGCTGAAAATGTTGCAATTCTGCAGCTGCTATGCGACACAACAGTAATCAACATGTTGAATGAGAGTTAAAACAGAGCTTGATGTGACCTCCATGTTTCCTTCAGCTTCACAGCTAGACTGTCACAGATGACCTAAAGGGATGAATATGCAAAAAATCTAGATGCTATGAGCAACTTAAACAGAGGAAATCCGTCTCTTTCTCTTGGGTGTTATTACAGTGAAGTTCTCATGTAGTTGTAAAAAGCTGACACTAAAATTCGGTCTTGTGAAGTACAGGAGCGTTGAGTTCCTTAGCAGAGAGCAGAAAAAGGATATTCATCTGATCTGCAGAAGTACAGAATATCCAGGCAGCTTACTACGGAACCTACATCATGTGCTGAATCTCACCACGTTCCCTCACGCAAGGTTTGGTCTGAATCACTCCTTATGCTCTTGAATTTGGAGGCTGTAGCAGGCATGCGGTGTTAGTGAATATGGCCAAAGCGCCTGAAGACGTAGAAAGGAGGAGGAAACAAAAATACTTCCTGCCTAAATAGAAATGGAGCTTCAGTTTCAGTTGTGCCACTGTTGGATCAAAACTTCTGAGAAGTCTGAGAAGCCCACTGTAGATTTATCCACATGGATTAAATTCATACCATGTGCAGGACAGTCCTTCCACTCCTTGCATTTCAGTCTTCCACATCAGCAAAATGCCACAGTGCTTGACAGAGGAACTTAGCAGCTATTAAGGGCTGCTGGGTAGGAAATTATTTTCTCGTATTGGAAATAACTAATTTCTAAATCTTTCTCTAGGAGTACATGTGAAGGTCTTATGAGAATGACAGAAAAATGTGGTCATTTATGGTACCAGCTATTATGATACTCATTTCAAGCTCTCTGTCAAGTTACAAGTGTTGGTCATTTGCCAGTGGAAGAAGGAAGTTGCAGTGGTGACAAGGAGCTGGCAAAAGTTATTTTGTGTCATAGTGTGGGATGACAGGGTGAGTTCCAATACAATCCCACACTGACTAAATAGTTATGGCAAAAGGATTGACTCATTTACAGGAACGACTGCTCATAGCATTCTTTAGTTGAAAACAAGTTAGAGTAGCTAATTTGTTTTTTCAGGTGACCGCTGCCATGAGTTGTGAGTCTTCTGTGCTTCAAGTAATATCAGGTTCTTAGGAAGCTGCTGATCAGAAATCTCTGAAAGATGTAACCAGATACTCATATACAACTGGAAGGGAAAATGCCCCTGTAACTTTTTAGTATCTTCTGATAGATTCATAGGCGTTTAAAACCAGAAGGGACCATTAGCTTCTTTCACAACCATTGAATATCATTTGCTCTGCGTTAGGTCATTAAGCGTCCTACAGTACAGGTGTGTTAAACAGCCTTCGCTGTGCTTTATACAAAGTATAAATACATGTGCCTGACAATCATACAGAGACCCAGGCTTACAAACTCTCATGGGGCTGCACCTCCACAAAAAGGGTCTTTCAAGGTATCAGAATTACTATTAGTACAAAATTATTGGCATGAGAGAAAGAAAATAAACTATTAATCAATGACAAGGTCCTGACATAAACACTGAATGAATTCTTAAAACCACAGCAAAGTAAGTGCATGAAATCAGGGTCCTAATTCTGCCCTTAATGGTACATTGCTTTCAAGTTCAGGCAATCTCTTCACTTCCATTAATATATATTCCCTGGTGTATTCTCTGATACATCCTGGTCAAACTCATCTTTTCCACTCATGTATATGCAACACATGACTTTGATTTATCTCAGTCATAAATGTAGAAAGCAAACTGTAAAATTACTGGTTCAAGAACAGTTCTAAAAAAGGATTTAACGCAAAGTACTGTTTTATTGGCTTAGAAAATATATGAGACACCAACAAAGTCATTTTTCCAGGAACCATACCACCTCATCGAGATCATTGTGAAATAGATTTTTAGTTATCAGAATGAAGAAGTTTGGTTGCTAATTACCACTCAACTGCAGCACCATGGTCTGTACATGCCTAGGATTTTCTGTTCCCCCACTGCAATAAACACACAGCTGACTGGTTCAAAACTCACTAGTAGCTATAAAATAATGATACAAAGAGCAAAGCTTTTTCATTCTATACTAAAATATAAAACCACCCTATTCTATTATAAGACCATAAAAAAGAAATAAACGTATTTCAAGTATTGAAAACCTCACAGTAGGCATGAAGAATGCAATCACACTTGACATGTTTCTTCTGTGAACAATGAAGCATACAGTCATAACCAAACTGCTATGTCTGCATCCTAGCAAATACATTAACTTTTACTATGGACCAGATTGCATCTTTGCCACATACCCCGTGTCAGAATGAGCAAGCTGAGAAGTGCTTTGATGGTTGCATATGTTGTTATCGTGCAGCCCCAACGAACAGCATTTTCATGAGAATGAACTCTCAGTCTATTTAAATATATGTGCTACATATATTTAAAGTGCAACCTCTTTCTTGTTCAGCATATGTCCTATATTGGGCTTTATAGCTCACCGTGATAGTTAAACCTTGTATTTTTTTCACTGCAGAGCTTCTTCTGTGGAAACAAATGTACCTATGAGAGCTAGAGGTAGCACTATATCTAAAGGAAACATCATTTTACTTCTGAGGCAGCACAAAGCTTTAACTTCATTTCTTGGCTTGCTCCTGTCAAGCAGGGATTCCAATAACATCTTTGATCAGTGTGAAACCAGAAGCAACAGCCAGAAAAGTAGATGCGGTTAGCAGTTGACATCACTGTTGCTGATCCAGAAGCCATTGAGCACTCACCAACAGAATGATGGAAATAAGGCTGACAGTGCTCTCACGTGGTGAATAATATTGACAGCCCTGCAATGCAAGGCTAAGAACAAACTGTTCTCAACTGCCACCATCTAAGATCCAGGCGGGTCAGCTAGCTAATAACAGTTGGAAACAGGGAAAACAAAACAAAACCAGATAAATGAAAAAAGACTTCTCAATACTTTTTTGCATACCATCTTATGTGTACCAAGTTAACAATTTTTTGGGGCTATGATACTTCAAAAACTTTTGGGCAATAATGCAGCACTGTTGAATGAAGACTGTCTTCAGATAATTTATACAGCATAACTGGTACTCAATTTTTTTTTTTTTTTTGGGGGGGAATAACCATAGGTATTCTTTACCTATACATAGTAGCTGTTTGAAAATATTCATCTATGTTATTGCTATATGTCAGTGTCAATGTTATGGATTCACTCTCTTTAAGGATACTTGGTCAACATTCTTGAAGGTCAAGATCGGTATGTGGGGTCCTTTTCAAAAGGGGCAGTTGTTTATGTAACACTAATGCCATTGCATAAAAGTGCACCCCTGCCCCACAGCTGGCTGACCTTTCTTGAAGTAATAAATTCTAGGAAGAGAGGTGAGGTTCAGCATGTTCCTCAGATCTAACTCCACCTGCCTTATTGACCTTAAGGGCAAATCGAATTACCTGAATTCAGGTTTCTTTCAAAATCAATTTGCTCTAACAGTAGGCACATCCTCTTACGAAGCTTCTGAGCATTTGTTTTTGCCAGAAAACAGATATGTGGAAGCACCAGGCAGTATATGTAAGACACAGAAAGATGAGCTGTAGTGAAGCTCAGGAACAAAGGAAGGGTCTTTTTTCCATTTTATAAAATCAGTGCTGGTTTCAAGGATAGTAATGGGATTATATCTCAAATACATATATGCTTATGCTAAGCATGTAGATACACTAATCTGGGATTGTCTAAGACTTTAAGAAATGGTTTCAACAAATTTAGTTTGTGTGTGTAAATTTGAAATTTGTGCCTCTTAAGTATCTACACTGGTAAACCTCAGATCTCATTTATAGAGGCATCTTGGCTATAGTCTTTCAAAACCTCAAACTAATTTCCAAAAATATTTTCTCCATCTGTTCATTACTAGTAAAGACAATCATTCCATCATAATTTTCCATCCGAAGAGTAATAACATTGCATCAGGTGCTGTCATTGTGGGATGCATAAATCTACTAAGAGTCTTTCAGTCTTTAGACAAAAGTGATATAATTCCTAATGCTTAAAAATTTACAGGCCTGTATTTTGTTTAAGAGGTGCTATCTTCCTATTACTTAAATGTCTAAGACACATCTCAGATCAGCACACTGTTTTGCTTAACTTTGCTTTTGCATCACATTTAGTAGCAACTAGCAATCTTGTCTCTCCTTCCTTTCTTTTGTTTGCTGTTTCATCACCTTAAATACTTATCACTGTCTTTTCTTTAATCTTGGCTACTGTTTTCCTTTTCTAGTCACACTTTATAAATTTTGGTTATTACTTCTGTTTGATTTTTAATAAGACGGCAAAGGACTGCCAATATTAATTTCCTCTCTCAATAATTCTAGTACTTGTCTCATTCATACTGTAATTATTTTTTGTAAGACTTATGAAAGCTGCTACTATTTTGAGATAACAGTAAATCAGTTTCTGCACATTTTTGGTTTGAGAAGAGGTTGAGCATGAAAAGCATCACCCAAAGTCAGTTTTTCATAGCACAATTGTAAATATAAGCTCGTGAAACCCAATGCTTGCAAACAGAAAGATTTGATTCAGAAAAGATGATCAACCCTCCTAAGACTGACAAAACTTGAATCGAGGAATTGCCAGTTCCTAGCCCTGTGGGCAGTCCATTGAGAGATATTGCCTGCTGCAAATGAACGTTGTTTCCCTATACTGATTACAGCAACCTGAGTATGAAAGGCAGGAACGTGCAGATCCTTGAGCTCCCCGTATTGTAAAGAAACCACAGTGAAATACTGAAGATTAAAAAGTAGGTCAGACTTAATAGATGCATTTTTAAGTAATCCATACTTCAAATCCAGATATGAAATGGATGAAATCTGTGGTCTGTTCAGTAACTAGAGATTCACCCTATTGCTTTCATTATGCTAAACTTCCTGTGCACAGAGAAATGGCTTATGCATATTTGCATCAAAAAAGGAAATTAAAGAAGCTGCAAAATTAAACCCTCAATTCTAAATAAGAAAACTGCACAGCAAAGGTTGGAGCACGGCCAGATGTAGTAAGAGCAGTCACTTTTACCTAGCAGATATTATATGTGGAAAAATCATGACGTTGCCTAGGAACGGTGGAAATGTCCAACCTACTCCTTTCTGGCCTTCCTTCCTCAACTGCAAATAAAACACAATTCTTATTACGTGCAAAGCAATATCTTTCATTCACTTTTAACAGTATTTTTATGGGTAGTATTTTATGACCGAAATATAATGTATAATCAGCTGCTCCACAGATCTTGCTTTGTGCTAGAAAGGACTATAAATTGTAGCAGTTCTCAGCGCTGAATCTGCCTCTGGATGTTGACACTGGAGCTGCTCCACCTTTGCTCCTTGTGCCAGATATGAAGCCAAAACATCCTGCTGTTAATGCCAGATATAAAAGGAGCAAAAGCAGTGGAAGGATGGCAGCACACTCTTACTTGGAAAAGCAAAGGTTTTGAAATATGATTGTGCTCCACATGGCAAAAATATGATCTAATGAGTCTCCACTGCTCTTGCATTTGCCCATATTTACAAAGTCAGTGCTCAAGGTATTTTTATACTTAAATACAAGTCCTTGGTCCTCAGTGGACCTCCCAGGTAGTTCATGTGGGTGTTCTACATAATACTTAATCCCTTGCTTTTATAAGCAAACAGACACTGCTTCTAAATATGCCTATAGCTTGTGAAACTAGTCGTGCCATTAGGAAAATTCATAGTAACAGCAACCAGAGGAAAAAATGGTCTAGGTGTCTGTCTGTTACTGACAGCACATCAGAAGCTTGGGATGCTTCCACAGGCACAGGAGGGCTGATACTCCCTAACAAGTAGAGATCCCTCAGACATCACACTCAACCAAGACATGCACTTTGTCTTCACCTTGACTAAACTCCTTTCTTATTCTCCTTTTTGCTTTCACCTTTATACTGATACATCTCTGCATGTATGTATACACACACATATACATAAGCAAATTCCATTGCACCAAGATCTCTAAGAGTACTGGAATTCAATTTTTGTGCACACTCACATTGTTAGACCATCACCTCACAGTGTTTTGGACTACTTGCACCCTCTCAGACAGTTCTTTGGCACATATGGTGAGTTAAGTACCGCCCAAGAACCATGCTTGGCAGGGATATGCAGATTACTTGTATTGTGGAAGGTAAAATAGGATGGACTATAGTAATAAAGTCATTATTAGTAGGTCCAGAGAATAAGTCCAAGTACCATTTGGTTTACTAGTAAACAAGTCATATTTGGGCCTCAAAAGGAGCACAACCAATGAGAACTTCAGGAGAAGACTCTTAAACAAGTGTTTTTTCATTTTTACAGATGTTATGAGTGTGAACATTTTCCCTATTTCATCACTCCTTTGCTGGAGCTCTAGTCAAGTCTCTATTCATGTCACCAGAACTTTCAACACAGTTGAAAAATGCTCAACCAAGCATCTATCCCCCATCGCAATGAATATTTGCAGATCTAGAGAGTTTTTTTTCATATTTACAGTGTTATTCCACTGAAATTAATAGGAGCAGGGGGAGGCATTGTATACTTCTAATCAGAGATCATTAGCAGCCCATACATTTCCATTGACTTTAAGAGTACTGCAGCAGTCCTCCAGTAAGACTCAGTCCCTCAAGAGATGGTTTTACAGAGTTCTTTAAAATCTACACATAAATTTAGAGTTCCCAAACTCCGATAAGATGATGCCCAGGTTTTCTCAACAGGGAAGTAAACAATCATATATTTAGGATTTCCAAAGCATTACCTGTGTTTTATAAACATGAGTTAAGAAATTATTAGAATAACTATCCTTTGCATGTAGACAGCTGAATAGGCCCCAGAATAAACTGCTACCGTAGAGGCAAGTGACTGAAATAGATCAGACATTATAGCGCCTATGTACAAGGGCAAGTGGGTAAAATATCCCCCATGCTAGCAAGGCTTGAAGTGACAATCAACAATTTGCAATATTTGGTGAGTGTTAAGCCTCCAGGGTCCCATCAAGAGTATTCTGACTAAAACCTTTGATAAAACTGAAGACCATAGATTACTGAAAACATTGAGAGTGAAGCATGTCACAGTTACAATTTTCACAAAGAAGCCAGTGTTGAGGTGAAGATTTTGCTTTGTCCCTTTTTTCTTTAGTGTGAAAGGGCGGAGGCACTGGGAAGGGATCAAATGACCCACTGTGGCTTTTATACCACACCAACATGCACAGAAAGCACAAGATTCTCTGAGTGCAGTCCTGAGCAGACCTTCCCCCTTTTTGTTGTCGTCCTGACGTGGTAGAATGTCCTTGCTGCAGAGAGCCCAGCGGGGGCCAAGGGCAGAGGCAGCTCTGACACTGCAGGTTGCTGCAGGGTGAAGAGTCATGCTGAGCTCAGAGACCACGACTGTCACTCAAGGAATCATTAGCAATGAAAAGAGGCGGTGAAGCTTGTTGTGTTGTCATCACACTGTAAGAAGGTTGGCTGCAGCCCAAATTAACTTGCTTAGGGAGTGTGAATCAAAATGACATGCAATCTGAATGTTAATGAAAATTTTCTTGCTCTTTAGACTTTAGATTCCATCCAGAAAGCTGTCATCTGGAAGGCATCATCTCTCTCCCTTCCCCTTGCTCTCTTCTTAGGATATGTATTTGCAAATATATATAAAAAGAGGAACTATTTATTTCTCTTAAAACCTGCACTGCTTGGATCTCAGTTTCCAGAGCACTGTATTGTTTCCAGAAATGTCCCTGTGTTGTAGCGGATGAAAAAGGAAAGCAGTAGAGAAAATGCCCTGCTTTTCGGGCAAGAGAATTGCAAGGGTTTCACAGGCAAATAAATGTCATAACTGTAAGTGCTGTTGTACAGTAGTGCAGCTGTACTGTCACAGGGAAGGTTCCCATTTTTGTTACCAGAGGACTGGACTATTCAGGTGTTATTTGTGGAATTCACCCAAGTAAGACTCCATCAGTGAAAATCACATGTTTTTCCAATGCAGGCAATAGGAGCTACTCCAATGTGAAACCAGCCTGCAGAGATGGAAATTAAAGGGAAGCCTTTAATGTACACAAGCATCCATTTCCTCACTAATGTGCAGTCATATGCCTCACCACTTGGCAAGGAGCATAGTTAATTTTAATTAGTATCATTTTTTCTGACAGCTGTTAGAGACTCTGGGACTGCTAAATTCAGAGGTCATCTTCTCTCCCTCATGCACTCAAAAGGCAGCTCAAAATTGAATTTCTTGTCACATGGTGTCCACCACAAACTTGTGTTCTTTACACTACATTTCAAGGAAGCTGCTATATGTGCTGCAAAGCAAGTAACATGTTATCAATAACTAAAAAAATCTCTTTCTTATCAGAGTCAAAAGAGAAAAAGAACTAGCTTGAGAGATTCGAGATCATGAAATGGTGAGCACTACTGGTCTACATTATAATTTATTCAGTAAACTATCCAAATGCCCATTTTAAATCAACATGAAACAAATTCTGGCTTAAAAGAGAACATGAATGCCTTAATCTAGCAAAAGTAGTCTTAGGAAATTCAAACAATTGCTTCAACATAGAAAGGTGAACACAGTGCTATTACTGAGAGACAATTTGACATTTGTGAAAGAATTAGGATAAACTGTGCTTTAGAAACATACTATTAATCCAAAAGGATTCAGATTTTAATAAATATCAACACATAAAGAAGTCTTGGTAAACTTTGGAGATTCTGTATTTGGGCTTTTTTCAAGTTACATATTTACCCTTTAAAAAAAGTTGGTTGGAGAAACATTTTTTTCTGCATTTGAGACAGTAGCACACTCAAGAACGAATGTAAAACAGACTGAAGTCAATCGGGACTATTCCAGTTTGGAAAGGATGTCTGTATCTGCTTAAGGCTGAGTTTCTGATTCAGTATTATGCGCAGTCAGTGTGTACACCGTTGTATTTTCAAATCTTGAACCAAGAACTTGGATTGAAATACAAAAGGATGAGTTAGGTCACTAAATAAAACTTCACATGTGTTAGTTCAAAAATTTAAAACCGCGAAGTCCTGAGAGACACTGACTTTTTCATAGGCAAGTAAGGTCATCTGGCCTGCCAGACGTCCACAGCTGTACATCTCCACTTTTTAAGTGGGATAAATCAGACCTTCTCTGAGCAAACCCAAACTCACAGAAGAAAGAATTGAGTAAAGAGAAAAAGGCATCACATGGACATCAGCAATGAACTGAGTTTGCCAATCTTTGATGAGAGGGTACAGTTCTGGAGAATAAGATTTCATTACTCTGCATTCGTGTTTTTTACTTAACAAAAAAGTAGTTTAACCACTTTTTTCCTTCCATTGTGACATCTGCCCATCCCAGTGCACTTATTTTTAGGAACACATTATAAACCAGAAAAATGAAATTACCCAAATAAAATAGAAACACTTTGGGGAGCCCTTTTGTAACCCACATCATTCACTGGGGCTGTCTCCAGGACAATGTACAATAGATCCATTAGCATAGCAAAAGGCAGCAGTAAACTTTATTACAACTGCGCAGAAAATATCAATCAGAAATTTGTGAGACAATCAGCTTATAAAAAAGTATTTTAAAATGCTCTTTATGTCATCTAAGCAAGAGAGAGCACTGTTAAGTGAACCAGACTTTAGTAAAATAGTTCTTTCCAGTGATCACAAATTCATACTACTTTAACAGTGTTCTCTCCTTTCTCTGAAATATGTTATTTGGAGGAAAATGCTTGTAGTGTCTATGCTGAAAATATATTTCTTGATAAGTTAGCATTTATTTCTTTCAGGTCTCTTAGATCAGCAGTTTTGCAAAATCAGTGGCACTGACCAGAAAAGCAGAACACTTGACATTCTTTTTTTTTTTGACAAACTACTTTCTTGTCATTCTATACCTTACAATTTATTTCTTCTTACTGTTAAAATATGGTCGCTAAATGTTATTTGGGCTCTATTACCAAGGCCACATCATTAGCTAAGCTGAACTTCTGGCACCTCTTGTGTGGGGAAGGGAAAGAGTTGTTTCTGTACAGCTAAGGGCAAACACAGTTGAAAGCTGCATATATGGTTCAGCCTTTTTTGTAGTTCTTGTGCAATGTCTAGATGTAATGATATGAAGCTTAGATGTGATGATCAGATAAACTTGAAAGTGTGCCAAATTAAGAAGCAATGTATAAGGAACTGTGACTTAGGCTTGCTTGCAGTCACTTAGGTCTAATTACAGCCACTTTACTGATGTGAAAGGTGAGTCTCATTATAATTTACATGCTTAGAAGCCGGAAGGAGGTGTAACATAAAAGAGATTGGTTACTTAATTTCCATATTTCTATATCTCCTCAGCATGCCATTTAGACTGAGACTCCTTAACACATGGGTAGAGATGGAGTAAGTGAGACTTAAAGAAGTGAAGAAAATCTAATTTATATCACTTTAAAAGCTGTTTCTAAAGCAGGATCACTGTATTTAACAGATGAATAAAGACTGTGTACAGAAAATGCTACTGTAAAGTTAAATAATTAGTGATGAATGTTGGCAACTTGAATAATTTCTAAGTTAAGAAATACCAGGTTTTTTTCATACATAGGCAACCCGTTTGCTCACTTGTACAGCTATACTGAGCAGAGAAGAGAGAGATCCTGTGGAAAAGATGGTATACGACCACACAGAGAACTTTAATGCATCCAAATGCACAAAAGCTAGAGACATATCCTAATCTTCATATTCTTGATTATGGAATATGAGGAAACAATATATTTTTATGATTATGCACTAATTACCCTTTTTTTTTTGTGCTAAGGTGGAAATCTTGACTGTATTAAACCTCATCCCATCCCTGTCATACATTTCTAATATTCTTCTCTCCTGAACCTTCAGCACTGCAAGACATCTGTGACAGAAGCCTTGCTCTAGTGCACTGCCATGCAAAGTAGGTTGCCATTTGAGTGAGAGCAGAGCACGACCAGTTCTCTGTCCTCTGCTTCTCCTCTCGCTCTGTACAGCTAAGGTTATTTCCGTCACCATACAAAGCTGAAAAGTCATTACTCAGGCTGGAGACGTCCATGGATGTCCAAAGTAGGAGGTAAAACAAAGAACAAAAGTAAATGTTACCTCTCCTTCCCTTAATGCACAGAAACATTCCTCACCTCTGAAAGATCTTCATCTCTTTATGTTGCCGTAACCAGAAACCTGGAATGAACCCTTATGCCAGAGTTTAATGGAGAGAAGTAATTTGCAGGGCGTGGAATAGCCCCAAACAATCCCTATGCCATTTGGTACCTTCCAAGGCTGCTTCTGTACCAGAAATAAAATCGGACACATATTATTCTACTGTCCTGTCACAGCACAGCTTGCATCTCCACAGCTAAGCTACGTCCTCCCAAGGAAGAGGTGGCACCCTTTGCACTGCCTGTTGAGAAGAAATCTTGGTGTTTACTCTCACCAAAACCTATGTCTAAGCTTGGTCTGGAAGGATGATAATTGTCACAAGGCAAAACCTTGTGAGGTGACATCCCTGCTGAAAACACAGACAACCACAAAGAAGGGTCAATCTTACTGCTCGTTGGCTTGTTTTGTTATTACTTAGGACAGATTTTATCAAAGTGTGACTGAAGAAGGAAGCAGAGTTGTCCGCTCTTCTCCCTTCTGCCATCTCTCAGCAAATCTTGGGAACTTTCAATAGCCTGGTGTTGCTGCTCCTACTGCTGCTCTGGCAGTAATTTGACCCCAGCCTCTGGATGTTCCTATATTTAGCCATTATTTCTGCCATTGTCAAAGCATGCCAAGGAGTGCAAACTAAAGTTATAATGATAGAAAACTCAACAGTACCTCACTAGATAAGCATAACGTTAAAAACTCACCCCCTTACTTCTTGTTAAGCCTAAGGGGATTTCTTTTGTCAGCAAAACCTTGTACCTATAAGACTTTAAATGAAAAGGTAGCATTTATGAAGGAGAACAGTAGGCAACTTAGAAAAGCATCTATTTGCGTAGTCTACACCTATCTTTGCCAGGTAATTGATAGATTTTTGACCTATGACAGCTGTCAAAGCATCTTAAAATTACAGTGCAATGCAGTAGATCCATGAATCAATACCAGTGCATTAGCCAGCACCCTGCTTCTGTAAGAGCCATCTCTCAGGAAAAGTGGATGATATGTCAAATGTTTTGCTTTTCGTTTTCTCCTTGAGGAAATCAGTAGGCAGAAGTACAAAGACTTGACTACCCAGGACTATTGCAGGATATTTTAACTTACATACACTTTTTGCAAGTTCACCACATCTTCTGGAAATCATGTACCATGCAGTAATCACTGCTGCAATCTCAAACACACACTCTTGACACACAATCATTACAAATATGCCTATACAACATTATTTCACAGTCCGTGCAGAGTTAGTGCACAAGAGAATGGGGATCGCATACCATATGACCTCATTTTGTGCCACCTCAGTTTTCAGTGCATGAACTTCAGTCAGGGGAAGCGTAAGGCCAGTTTACATTGGAAGGATATTACTCAGTTGCCCATAATTACCAGTTTTTATGTCACTGCTGAGACTGTCCTGTCTGCAAAAACTGCTGATGCAGACTACTACAGCACAGGCAAATTTTACATTTGCAGGAAAAAACACAGGGTGGAGTTCTTTAGAGCCTCTGTTTTGCCTGCTGTTTCTGCAGGGAGGGTTGTGAGCTATAACATTTGGACCTTAGCAAGCATATTCAGAAACAAGATGAAGTCCAAAACATATGATTTGTTTAAAAGCAGTTCTACAAAACCTCCCAGAACTTAATAAGGGCTCACTGAGACACCCTGACAGTTTTAGATTTCTTTTTGCAAAGGTTTAAGCAAGTACTAAGGGCTCCCTGGAAAAGGTTGAATATCCAAACCATTTCCACATGCTGTCTTAGCTGCTTTCTTTTCTAAACACAGTATCTCTGAGGCACTTGTAAGTGCTAATAATATTTCCAATCTCACTTGAAAGAAGCACCATTTATTTGTGAAATATACCTTCTTGATATAGTATTATGAAATTAATCAGATCTGCTATCAATGCACTTAAGTCAATCTTTGATGGTTAAAATTTAACCACTTTTCAGATCCAAAATAAAAAAAAACTGATTGGAAAAAAAAAAGCATTTAAAATTTAATATTATGACATATGTTCATATGACATAGTTCATGGTATGCCTTTTCTCTCGAGTGTTAGTTTCCTTGATAAACATCACATTTCTAGTTTAAATTCCCTTCTCTTACTTGATAGCAGTCCTTCACTCAAAATATTGAAAATAAATAAGCAAAAATACCTCAGTTTTTTTTTCTGCAAGACTAATTTGGAGCAGCAAAATGTAATGAATTATATCAGAAAATACAACTTCTGTGATATTTAGAATCAACAAAATATCACAACTGGACATTTTGAGGGTCAAAATATACACACATCCACCTCTGCCAACTCATTGCTGATTGTGTGTCTGTGTGACAGACAAAAAATATTTAATACATGCTGCAACTTTTTGAACTTCTAAATTTCTGTAGTGTTAGAGATTGCCTTCTTCCTTCTTTACTTAGTTCCACATGTGTTTCTCAACCTGATGTATACAACACTGTCATCTGATGTCTTCAAATGTCTTTGCTCTGGATGTTCGAGAGAAGAGACCTTCTGAGTGCTAGAGTAAAAGAGATGTTTGGAGGTGCTGTCAGAACTTGGAGCCATTCAGTGATTAACATTCAACAATTAATTATCTGAAGGCTTTGAAAGAAAGCCTTAAGGTTGCTGAATATATTTTCCCAAAACCTGTTGGTCACTAAGCTACATTCTACCTGAAAGGCTGGGAAAAATGAGCCTTTACATCCTCCTGCAATGATGGAAGCTCCCATGAGGCAGTGGCTACTGTCAGAAGAAGCACTTTGGAATGCTGGAGGACATCACAGGAGGAGATGGCCAACAGGCAGAATAAGTCTGGAAGAAGGGATTCTTACACTGGCTGAACAGAGAGACAAGAAAAACTCACAAGAGGCAAATTAACATCCGTGCTTACATTCATCTTCATCACCAGCCGTAAGTCGCACAAATCTTTTTCTTAGTTGAACAGGTCAGTATACCTAAGTAGCCAAATACTTGGGCTGTTATGTCTGGTAAATGTGTCTAGTGGCTGTGTTCTCTCATTATGCGACCCTTCTCCTCAGTAGGGAAGGTCAAGGCATGTTTTTATTGCCTTTTCAAATTTTCAAGTCAAATATAGCTAAAGAGTTTAAAATATTTTTTCTTGTTTTGTTTTGTTTTTTTTTTTTTCTGATGTTTCCCAAATCCAAGGGGAAGTATCATTGACAGCTGTGGGTGTGTGGATTTTTGGTGGTTGTTGTTGTTGGTTTGGTTTTTTACCTTATATTTTCTATTGGAAATTTCCACTTGAATACAAAGCTATTTTAAAAATAACAACCAAATTTTTTGTTGCCAGTTGTACTCCTTCAACCTCAGTTTTGAAACCACACAGGTTAACTTTGAGCATGTTAGTAGCCTCACTTAAATCCATCACACATGTCTGTCCAAATGCAAATTTAATTCACTGTCTCTGAAAACCAAACGAGACAAGCAAACAATAAAAAATGATCATGCCTTGTAAAACAGAGTCATAAAGCATAACAACTAGAAATGTTAACAGAGGAGAAAGGGAGAGAACCATTCTAAGAATCTATTCTCCTTGACAAGCGGTATTTATTTAAACAGTCTTCCGCTTCGTTCTCCTGATTATTACACAAATATTTTATGCTCTGGTTGTTTTACAAGTGCATTTGCTCTTAGGAGAAGTATAGTACTTTTATTAGTGCTCTATGAGACTGTTATACAAAAACCCACCTGGGAGGTTTAAATTTTATATCCTCAGCTCTAGTGATTGTTCTCTAAGGGATTAATTAGAGTAACTTTTTAGCTTTCCAACAAGTTTGTACTCACACTTACACTGAGTTAAGAAAGAGCATGCACAATGATCACAGAAAAATTTCATTTTTTTCTTTAATATATGTAAACCTGATGATAAGAGCTCACTATAGTTACAGTAAAAATAAATGTACATAGAAACATAAGAGTTTTAAAATAACGTGTTCACATTTCCACTTGGTTTTGTCCTTTGAGTTCTCTGGGCAAAAATAATTATTTATAAATAATATAAGGAAGAAGTTGAATGCAGTTAGAAGTCATTCATGTTTGTGATATGTTCTGGTTATTCAATTAGCTTGCAAAAGTATTTAGCAAAGGTATCTGTTGTTAGTGTCTTTCCCTGAATGTCCAGTTGTACTGTGCTTTTAAGACTACCACAGAGTAGGCCAAATTAAAAAATAATCTCTTATCTTTATTCACATGAATTAAACCATTAGTCAAATTTCAGAAATAATTTGTTGAGCTTCGAGTGTTAGGTCTGTATTGGACACTGAAACATCTAATTCATGGTCTGATATTCACACATAAAAATATTCTAGGTGCTAATATAGACTTCTAGCTCAGAGTCCGTATTTCCAGAGAAGCTTCCTAAAAACACCACCTCTAAAAACGTTGTTGACTTCTATACTCCTTTAAAGCATGATGGCAATTCAAAGAGGGAAAGATAATATTAACAAAGAAAAAAAGATGCTAACATTCAGATACCAACAGTAAAACTGTCTGTTGGAAATGGTCCCTGGGTTCTATCCTGTGCCCAACATAAGTTTGCCGGTCAGCCTGGGCCAGGACCAAGCTTGGGACCATTCAAACAATCAAACAACAAAAATTCTTGAGTTAAATTTTACTATTATCTATGCTGACTTGGTGAAACACCCTCCAGTCCCTGGCCAACCCACTCTTTTCAGTGGTAGTTATGAATATCTCTTCTGGAGATGGTAAAATAACTACTTCTAAGAGTGTTCAAAAGTGAATTTCCAGTTTTGGGTCCTCTCTTATTTTCTGTTGCTTACTAGAGAGATGGTAGTCGATGTTGTCATGGGTGAATTTTCTGCCAAACCCAAGGCAGATGTCTGCCAAGGATATCAAGGCACCAACTGACAACCTAGCTCCTGCACCTTTTTGAGGAAAGTTCTCACTGTTCCTGGACTTCCTTGTGATCATGGCATCTTGCACTTTCATAGCAATCCAGTGACTTTGAAAAGTGAATAGCTTTTTGTTTGCCAAACAAGTATGGCAACAAAGCACAATATAATGCTGAAGTAAAATAAAGTTAATTCTAAAAATATGTCTGCTAAAAAAGCTAGCTTCAGCATTTCAAAACAGGCAGAAGTTGATGACAACAGAAATTTTCCTTATATCTATTAATATTAAAATTTAATTTGGGGTTCTTCTGCCTTTTCTTTAAAAAAATCTAGTATCCCCTTATTCTTAATCACTATCCATTGGAACTGCTGATTGACCTGGATATAGCCTTCAAGGATGGACCACAGCTTGGATAAAGGCACCCTTTTTAAATCTCTCCAGTCACTGAGGATCTCACTGAATGTATAAACGTCCTAGGGGTATTTCTAAAACCTTTAATCTTGATGCAGTCTGACTCTAGCCTGTTTCCTTTTTTTTTTTTTTTTTAACAAGGAAAATACAGCTGGGAGGTACTGATGTGAAGGGAGACACCAAGCTGCAAGGCATTCAGTTCATACAGACTCAACAACCTACAGAGCAAGGTCCAGTTTATCTTGCAGACTGCATGTAGCTTGTTCAGAGTTAGTTTACATATTTCCAGGCTTTCTGGTGAGTCAGAGGCCAACTTCTCTGTGAAGACTTTTCTTCATTGAACAGTTTTGTTTATCTAACACTTTAACTCTTACGTATTTTTTTTCCTGGAAGGTCTCAGGAGTCTGGTAGCTATGGCTTCAGCAGCTTTATAGAGGAACTCGTGCATTACAGGAAAGTCTCCCTCTGGTGATCCAAGCACACAGTTTGACCTTAATGAATAGACAGGTTCTAAATAGGGAGGCAAAAGTTGTTTAGATAAGGGCCTTATTCTGTGGAAAGACATTTCTGTGAAATTTTTCAGTATTCTTTAATAGAGTGACAAAATGTTTATTCCCCTATTAAAAACGAAACAAAACAAAAAAAAACCCCAAAAAACAGACACTTAAATTATTTCCTCAGAGTTAGGGGAAACACCAGCTGTCAAATGTGGAGTGTGTAACAAGCTTGCCTGGAAAGGCAAGCAAAGCACCTCTTTAGATTGTGGGATTCTATTTTAATGAAAGGGATTAGAATCCTTTAACATTTACCATACATTTGAATTATGTAGTAAACAGCTACCCACTGGCAAAAATACGAAACCTTGGACAAAGTTTAATTTCATGATTTACTGTAGTACGCCCAGCAAACTATTGCAAGTAACTGTGCCACTGCATGCAGGAGCTGCCACAAATATCGATTTTACACTCGGCAAATTTGGAAANNNNAAACCCTAAAGATGATGTACTTTCTGCTTTGCTGTATAAGAGCTTCCACCCATTGGCAGTCAGAGTCATGGTGTTTAAATTTAATTTTCTTTAATGTAATTGTTTTTTTGCCTGCTATGTTTAAGGCAATTTGAATCAATATCCCATGCAAGTCATTTAGAGTCCATAGCTATAACCATTGCAGGCAGTATATCGTTTAAAGAACAAAATAATTTGGGCTGAATTTCCTATTTTCTCTCACTGGCTGTTTATAACAGTATTCACTTTGATTTGATTTGATTTTTTAAGAACAAATAGTGATATGTTTAAAAATATTTGCATAAAAACAAATGTTTCCTGATCTTCTACTCAACTTTGAATTAAAAAAAAAAAATACTTCACTGAAAGAACAAGTTCTGCTCACTTGTCCTCTTATTACAAGATACAAGGTAATGGTTTAATCAGGTCTGTCAAGCCTTACACTTTGCATTTATCTCCAGGACCCACTCACATAACTTCCCAGAATACGACACACTCTGTATGCAGCACCTGTGGCTGCACTTCTACTGCTTCTGGATCTCTCCCAAGGAATTCCCCAATACCGGTGGTGTCCAGTGAATGGCTTCTCTAAGAAGGAAAGATCATGGCACCAATGAGCCACCTGGAAGGTCACGTACATTCTAAAAGGGCCTAGGGCAAGGAACAAGCTTAGACCTGTTTTCTCCCACAGCCTCACGTAGTTGCAGTGGAGAAGAAAGATGGTCCTCACACAGGAGCCAATCTATTATTCAACAGTTCATAGTGGAGTGATGTCCCTGCACCACCTCTCTCAAGAGGATAAAGTGTTTCACTCTCCCTTCGATCTCCTCTCAGAACACAGGTGCTTCCAAATTGGCAGAAGACTCACCAAACACCAGAGTTTGTATGTTTTCCTCCAGAGAGAAATTGTCTACGAAATGCAGATCCCCAGGTTGTGCTGCTCCACAATATTGAGAATTCTATGGGTACTAAGGGAAATAGGTCAAGATATGACTTGGCATTCTATAAAGTGGCAAGATGACATTTCCCCTAGTATCAGAGACTTGCATATTTTCCTTAAAGGAAGGGGTGCCCTACATCATTCTATTGCAATGAAGGTTTTGGCTTTGGGTTGAAAACTAAATTTTCAAAGAACATTTTCCAGCAATACAACCCGCAGGTAGACGAGAGAAATGTTTGCAGTATCAACCTCCACTGCAGCACATGAGACACATTAATTTAAACCAAGCTGGTTTTCTTCACTCACAAATCAAAATCTCCAACACCATGTACAAAAGCTACCAAAAATTCAAGCACTGAAAGATACTTCATATATGTGTTTATTCCAACTACTAAGTGGGATGACTGGGTACAAAAGAAAAATTGGCCTATGAGCTGTCCAAGAGAAATGGACACCATTCTTATTCCACTCAAAACTGTGAGACGTAAGAATGGACAAAAATACCAATGCCTTTACTTCTTTACTCCTTAGACTTCATCAGAAACAGGATTAGAGAAACACAAGCATAGCTTCAACAGGCAGGATAGACCAAGAGAACCTTTTGGTCAGAGGAAGAGACATCAACAAGCACTTCAAGAAACTGTTTGTCTAAGGTCTTACTCATGCTGGCTTAGTATATGATAATTCATATTAATTAGTAACTGGGTTAAAGGATTAAAAATCTTTTATGAATCTTTGACATAGTTTAAATTAGCAATACAGATTTCATTAAGTAACCCTTAATTATATGATTTTATAATTCCAATCTTCAAATTTAATATTCTATGAATCCTCCAAAATGTATTGTTTAGTCAGGGACCACAAACACAGGCAAATAAAATCCCTAAATTATGCAAGATTTTGCGTAAAGGTGTTGTAAATACTGAGTTGCACTAGAAAAGTCCTTAAATTGGCAATCTATTTTACTGCTGGGAAGCAATAAAATTGTTGCATACTTTCTGGTATCTAATCTCTTAATCAATATGAATTCCCAGTAACAAGCAATGAATTCCAGGCTAATTGAAACAATTAGCCTAACACTGTTGTCAAGAAAATACACTATTATAAATCATGACAAATTAAGTATTAATTTCTTAATCTAATTTGAAGTATGACTGCACACAGCCTCTCCATGATACTTACTGTTGATAATACAAATGTTGGCTGTAGGCCTGCAAAGCGATCAGTGTGAGTTTCTATTGGCATGTAGGGCCTGCACATTTACATCACTTTGTAGAATGTAGCATACGGGGAAAATGGAAATGGAGAAATACTGCAGAACTTGTTTATGGTTGGCTTTCCCAATCTGGAAATCTTTTCTGCAGAACTCAAGATCACCTCTGTAAAGCTTAGGAAACAAGGCCCTGATGCATGCAGAAATAACCTTGAAATAATTTGTTACTACAACAAAAATAATTCCTAATTTAGTAACTTAGTTGTTTTAGTCTCAATTATTAACTGTTTGATTCTTAAATTCTGAAGATGGAGCTCTGAAACTGGAAGAATCCAACAGTTTATTATATTCATCCTTGTATTGCATGTCTGCACAAAATCATTCCTATTAGGTGAAAGATAATAAAACATAATAAGCCATAATAAAAGACAACCCCCTGTGAAAAACACTCTAAAAAGTTAATGTAAAATAATAAAGATAATAAGAAAGGATTATATTTTCCATAGTATTTTAGAGAAAGGACAACTGAGAAATCAATTCCAGCAAGATGCCTCTCATTTAGACGAATGCATATAACTTGTCTTCTAAATTCCTTCATAGCAAAACAAAAGATCTAGTCACTTACCTCATATGTACAGTTCATCTCACCCAGTGGTAAACATCAAAATCAGCTCAGTAGAGTTGTGCTGTGTGAGTGTTAAGGAAAATACTGTGTTATTAGGTCACACCTAAGTCGCTGGTGTCCATGAGTAAGCTGCATCAACCAAGGAAACCAAAGAACACTTTCCTTCATTAAATATTTGCTATTCAAAAAATAGATATCTAGCCAGCTAATTTTCTTTTTCTTGCTATAGTTAATAGAGAAAGACAAGCACATCAAAAAGGTAATCTTCTTGACTCTGTCTTTGAATGAAATTACTTTCAGGAGCTCAAACAATGCTTTTTGGTTTATATGTCTTAAATTAGATAACCTCACACTCTCAGGCTTACTGAAGCCTGTGCAGAAAAGCTACAGCAAATTAGGAAATCAAGCAATGTAGCAAATCCCAGATGACTGTTTCAGCCAAAACAACACTTTTGTTTCCTGAGGTGTCTTTTTTGATTTGTTGCCTGGACAGTAGTGAAACACATATAAAGAACCTACCTTGTATTAGGAAGATCTTAAAAATCCTTGACACATAAAAACCTATGTGTATACACTGAGACAATTTTTGGAACATGTAAAATATAGCCAATTCTAGAATGATATTTTCTATCATGTAATAATGAACAGAATATTATTGCAGAGAATGGCAAGCATCATTCCCCAAGAACTTTTTCATAAGCTGGCATACATCTCAAAAGAAACTGTATGAAGCTCTATATCCTGTCTCTTCTGTGACCAGACAATTTACATTTTATTTTATTTAACAGTCTTGCAGGCTATTTTAGGAACCACTTATCTAAAAGTGCAGCAAAAATAGATGAGACAATTTTTCAGAAAATTGTAGTAGAATAGAATATTTCAGTTCAAGGGAAACTACAACAACCTGATGATTGTCCAACTGCCCAACTGGTGATTGTCCAACTACTTCTGGGCTGACCAACAGTTAAAAATGTTGCTAAGGGCATCATCCAAATGCCTCTCAAACATTGACAGGTTTAGGGCACCAATCACCACTCTAGGAAGCCTGTGGTAGTGTCTGACCACCCTTGCTGTAAACAAATGCTTCCTAATATCCAGTCTAAACCTCACTGGCACAGCTTTGAAACAATCCCACACATCCTGTCACTGGATACCAGGGAGAGCAGCTCAGTAACTCCCTCTCCACTTCCACTCCTCAGGAAGATGCAAAGAGCAATGAGAAGAGTCATCATTTTATGGAAAAATGAAAAGTCAGTCCCACATGACACATTATATCTCACCAAAGCATATTTCTGGACCAGTATTTCATAATCACCGCATAAAAAAATTATCAGAAAAAAAAAATATTGTAAGAATATATGAAATGGGATGATTCAAAGCAGAGCATTTTGTTTGGTTTTTTTTTTGTTTCAAGGCACTTTCCAAATATCTACAAACTTATGTATTCTTGAGTTATATCAGTCAAATGATCCTTTATCCCTAATCTAATTGTACCTAACATCTTTAGAGGAATGTGTGCTCAGTCAATGATTCTATATTGCCATTATTACTATTAGACTCTTGCCACTAAATCAATAGCAGCCTAATCTGCCTCTAGAGATCACAGCATTTTCAAAAAGTTACTTTTGTTCATGGATCATTTGAGATCTGTGTAGAGCTTTCATGTCAGTCATGATGAGGTTTGTGACGTAAGAAAACAGCCACATGTAATTTTATGAAACAGTAGTCCCTCAAATGAACAGCTTCAAATAAAAAGCAGAGGACACACGAAAAAAGATTTGGCAAAAGTTTGAAAATGTAGAATCCTAAGTGCATTGGAAACCAAGTAAAAAAAAAAAAAAAGCAACTGTCAGTGTTGATCTAACATGTTAATGGGAGTGATTTTTCAAAGCATCTCTCAGAGCTGGAGCATAATTCTGCTGTAAGTTAATGGGAACTGTGATCCTAAGCCATGTAACCATGATAAAAATTGTAGACTGTGTGTGACGGAATTGCAGAATTTCATAATGGTTGAGTTTGGAAGGGTTCTATGAAAGTCATTTAGTCCAACTCCCTTGGTCAAGTAGGATGACCCAAAGCCAGCTGCCTGGAGCTGTATTTGTAATATGTCCAGGGATAAAGAGTTCACAGCCTGCCTTAGCAACCTGTACTCCATCATCCTTTAAGTAAAAATGTGTTTCCTGATGTTCAGACAGTCCCTCCTGCATTTCAGTTTGTGCCTGTTGTTCCTGTCACTGGGAACCACTGGAAAGAGCCTCCCTTCAGGTATTCACATACATTGCAACCTCCTTTCAGGTGTTTACATAGATTCATAAGATCCTTCCTGAGCCTTCTCTTCTCTAGGCTGAATGGTCCCAGCTCTCTCAGCCTTCCCTCACATATGTGGTACCCCAGTCCCTTAAGCACCCCTGTGTCCCTTTGTTGAGCTGTCTCCTGTACACCCGTGTCTCTCCTGTACAGAGAAGCCCTGAATTGAACAATTCTACAGGTGTGGTCTCACCAGTGCTGAATAAGGGGCAGGATCACCTCCCCTGGAGTCTAATGCAGCCCAGGGTACCATCGGCCTTCCTTGCAGCGAGGGCACATCCCTGGCTCATGTTCAACTAGTTGTGCATCAGGACACCCAGCTCCTTTTTGCCATGCTGCTTTCCAGCTGATCCCCTACATATCATTCTTTATAGAATTGTTCTTCCTCGGGTACAGAACTTTGCACTTCTCTTTGAACTTCATGGGGTTCCCAGTGACCCATTTCTTCAGCCGGTATCCATTAAAAGGAATTTTCTACTATGTTCAATATTTTGCTCCTTGTAGCTGAAATTGAACTCATGTTGCTGGATCTTTTTTGTGAAAGAAAACAAAAATGCATGGTTTTCTTCCCTTCACGGACAAGTATATTTTCATTTCAGTAACTTCCAGTAGAGCACAATTGAAATTGTGAGAAGTGAATACCCTCTTCCCTGTGCAAATTTCAAATTATAACAAAACTTTTTCAGTTTTCAGGAGATGGCAGGCAGAAGCTCTCCCCGCACACTCGACAAAAGTGATGGAAAGGACAATTATATTTCGTTAACAAACAAACATTAAGACATAAGGTAAAACTCTGCTTGAGTGCACAGAATTTATTTTTTCCAATAAAGATTTAGTAATAAAAATGATGAAAGACTTATTAGCTCTTCTCAGTGGAAAAGTGATTTGTATTATTTTATGATATAGTACAGATTGCTCTTCAGTAATATGTAGAGCAAACTACTTGAACAGAACAAAAGTGTCACGTGAATCAAAATGCAAATAGCCTGCTGGGGGTGTATATAATAATTCTCAAGGGGTTTTGTTGTTGTTGTTATTGTTTTTTGTTTGGTTTGTTGTGGCTTTTAATAGAGCAAGTTTCCAAATCAAAATAAAGCTGCATTAATTTGACACACTTGAACTGGACTGGGACCTCAAGAGGGACCCAAGGGAGAAGAAGGAGCTATTGCAGCTGTTCAAGTCAGCAAGCACATCTCTAGATAGTCAAGGTTTTAAATTGCTTTCTTCACCCTCACTTCATTGGTGCTTATACTACTGAAAGAAATAGCTTCAACATGTACACTGGTCTGATTAATTTCATGGTACTTATGAATTTGATTCCATTGTAAATTGCATTGCAAAGTACTGTCTTCAGCTAAGATGAATATCTATACACAAGCATGCCTAAATTCAGTGGCACTGTCTAGACCTGCAATGCAATAAAACGGAGTATTAATCTTAAGGTTCCTAAAGGGGCATGAAAATAGTTTGTATGCTAGCAGGTAGGAACAGTCAAAGTGTGTTACACTAATACAGTTCTTCTTTTGTTCCAGCCAGCATACAACAATGTAAAAGGATAGTAATAGCCTGATCCTTGCATCTCAGGGTAGGCAAATGAATGTATTAAACCTAGTGGTTTAGTAGTTTCCCCACCTCCTGTTTTGTTCTAAGCATTCTGAATTCAAACCAGGTAATCGAGATATCAGTGCTAAAGGATGAAGCTAGGTTGGCTTGATGGACTTAGAACTTTCTAAACATGAGAGAAATTTCCAAAAATTAAACTGTAAGAAAGACAAAAAAAATATTTTAGGCATCATTTTCACCTCCTCCTCACATATAATAAAAAAGCTAAATACAAACTATCAAATCATGAAAAGGCTTACCTCAAATCAGAGGCAAATTATATCAGGAAGAATTTATTCCCAAGACACTTCAAAATGTATTCAAACACGAATCAATGTGAGGATAGTGGAAATAATGTCATGATGCATTTCAGGAGTAAGGAACTTTGTATTAGTTTTCTTCTCTAAGGCATACAACACCCCTTTCACTTATTTATTTAATTTACCAACAGCTGAAAAAATTAAGAAGTCTTAGATTTCATTTCTTGGAATTTTGTTTTGGCATTCAAAGCTTTGCAGCTGCTAATTGCAGTCTTTTGTTGCAAGCCTCCTTGCATTCCAAGCCTGTTTCTTTTTCTTGTCCCATCACATAAATACTCCCTGAGGATACCACAGAGTGTGCTTCACTGTTGAACTTTCCATGGAAAGAAAAGTGTGCCATGAACATCTGAAATTTCCTCATCACAAGAAAGCTGTTTTAGAAGTGATCATTCTATGTTAATTTCTAATATCTCTTCAAATAAAGCAAAACACACAGAAATATTTTTTCCAAATATCCCATCACAGTATATTTGTGTCCATTGTCAAAATTCTGAGTCTTGTGGCTGACAGCCAGAAACGTTAGCCTCCATGCTGTTGTTTTCAATGTCTGAACAAGTACTTTTCTGTTTCTGCTCTTTTTGATTGAGAAGTCCCCATAATTATCTGCAGTATCACATTGCCATCTTGAAAACAATTCTTCCCTCCATCTCCTCTTTTCCATGACTTGTAGAGAAGTTGTTAACCTGCTACGCTGATTAAGCTTAAATATTTGCTTTTCTGTCCATACTGTTATCTCATTTCTTATATAGACTGTTCAGAATAGATTTTAATAGTTGTGCCAAATTGATTTCTGAGATATCGTCATTGTATGTCATTCAACAGTAACAAAACACACCAGGAAAAAATTCTTGACAAGTTCCTTTGAAGAATATCTTTTAAAAAACTATTTTTTAATTGCATATTTAGAAGAATCTTGCATTCTCTATTGCCACTGTCTATATTTCATAATGGGAGAACTACTCTGGTTTTCTAGCATAGCTCTGACATTTGAAACTCTGGAAAGATGCTAACTGTTAGACAGCATTAGTAAATAATTATTTGTCATTAAAAAAATCATTTAGGGTTGAAAATAAGGGGTTTAGACCTAGGAGATGCCTTTTGAGGAGCTATTGGTGAGGGGAATCCCTCAAGGGACTGGTAGACAGCCATTTCTCCTAATGGAACCTCAAAGTGTAAAATAATAAAATCTATGCCAGGTTGTACTTTACAGAATAATCTGAACAGTATAAAGTAATTTGATTTCCTTCTATTTTTAAATTTTTACAACTATTAATAAATAATAGGAAAATGAGTTACACTTAAAAGAGTGATACACAATTTGTTTCTAGAATAAAAAATAGGCACTTCTAAGTGTTACAACAGCCACCATATGCATTTTAAGTTTATTAGCAAGCAACTGAATGCTTGAAGTATACTCAAAACTGAGGAAAACCTAGAATGCAGTGCCACTAGATTTGGTATGTTCATGCTCGGTTTGGGAAGAATACACCTCTTTGTTCAGCTAGCCAATGTGTGTTGTATTCATGTATTCATTTTCACAAAGAAAAACTCTCAAGATTTAGAAAAGATAATAAGGGTACTAATGAAATAAGAGGAAAGGGTCAGTATACATTTCTGGTCAGATCAGCTCAGTTTAAGTGAGCCATAAATTAATTCTGTCAAGTGAGGAAGTGTCTCAAGCCTATGAATAAATCACAGGAAGTTGCTCTGTTACACTGGGTGCACTTAAATTTAAATAAAAGTTTCTGCTTAAAACTATAATCTCTCATATAACAGGATAATCCAGAAATGTTTACCATAAATTACCATCTTAAATGAATTTTAACAAGCAGATAGATAGAATTTTATGGTGACTGCACCGCATTTAAAGCTTTCAATTACAGCAATATTTTCAAGGTTTCATCTTGTTGTTCTGAATATTCACGTTGTGTTCATTCTCATAAGATTGATAACTACAACAATTCACACTTATGAAACATTCTTTCTTCACGTTTCTCTATCTTGGCCTCTTTGGTAAGGTAGTTTGATGTATGATTCCTTCATACCTTAAAGTGTAAAAATAGTGAGACTGCTGAAAGCTGTACAAACATAAAACTTCATAGGCTACAGCATAACATTTTTCTAGGCAAGAAATTAAGAAATTAAGGTTAAGAGAAGTACCTCTAATACACTTTAAAAAGTTCAAGTTAAATTTTCAGGACTGAAGCCTTTCTGGTTTGTTAGACCTTGACTAAATTTACTTCAGAGGCTACGGTCACTCTAGCAAAAACTGTGCAGGATCTTATACTTCCTTCTACAGTCACATGAGGAAAAGAAAATAAACAAGCTTGAAAACCTGGTACTATCCAGCACAAGTTCTTGCTTGACGTTAAGATAATTGATTAAAACAGTAACTTAAATTATCTTCAAAAGGTTCAAGCCTAAGCTAACTCTGTTAAATGTACAATTGCCTCTGGTCCTTTTCTTGCTCTTGTAAAATCTAAATCTGAAATTACTTTTCCCTAATCTATGGATAAAGTTACTTTTTTAAAAAATTTATTTTATTTTATTTTTTATTACATTTAAGTTTTCCTAATGAAAATGAGATCTTTCATTTTGCTGCTGCTTAAGTTCTCACAAAGTCGATATGAACTTGTTTTCCTGGTTTGTACTGACCAAGCTAACATAATATGGATTTAGCTGCCATTTGCATAATGAACCTTTAGACCTCTGTTGAGATACCTGCTATTACCTCTCTGATTTTTAGCCCCTTAATGTATGTGAGAGAATTCTTGTAGGGTTTATTTTACACTGCAAGAAAAATATGACTTTTCAATCAGAAGTTTAGATTCAGAAAGTGTTAAAAAGACACAAATATTTTTTTCCTCCATTATAGAAGAAATGTTTTTGTCAAACAGCCAAATTGGAAGAAAAAAAATGAGGTATTTGTTAGAACTATCCAACCTGTGATTTGTTTTTCTTCTGATCTAATTCTTATCTAAATACTCTTGGTTTGCTTCCAAGAAAACATATTTTGCCTACTGTGAGGTTTAATTAGTTATAGCTGGCATAGCACTTTGAAGATGTGAAGTATTCTGTCCAGCCTAAGTTACCTCTATCATCTCTCATTTACTCACTGTCTAAAGTAAACTAAATAAAACATCGTGCTACCTTTTTTTTAAATGTATTATTCTTGAAATACACCTCCTAAATACAATGTAAACTGTACATATGCACCATAAAATGCAGAAATATTTCTGTGTTTTTGCATAGTGAAAAGTATTATTCCATAGATGTATGTCCCTTTATTTACCATTCTCAGTCATCAACAAGAAGAAACCCCAGCCTTTCCACTGAACGCCAAGAAAGCCAAAATGGCATGATTTATTTTTATTGGTAGTACTGAACCCAGCTTAAATCACAGCCCTGTACTGGACATTGCATAGACACATTCAGTCCCAATCTGCGAAGCTTGCAATCTGAAGAACATAATATAATTGAGAGACATAGGAAGGAAACTGAGGCACAAAGATCAGTCAAACAAGAATACTTGTCCAGTTCAGGTAGCAAGATTTGTTGTAAAACTGAGATTCAACCTACCTAGATTTCTCAGGGTTTCAGATCATGTTTTAACAGCAACACCTTAGGCTGGTACATATCAACTGGATGGGGAAAGAGGAACCTGAAGGTTTATTGTTAACCTACAAACAGAAAAGTAAGGATGAATACAGAAAATCTAATCCTTGGATGCATCAGTAATACGAATATGAAAACCACAGTTGTTCATTAGCTCGGGGAAACTTAGTTGGAGTCCAAATCCATGTTAAGACACTTCAGGAAAACGGTGAATCTCTTAGTGTGCAGGAAGAAAAGAGGAAAAGTTCAGAAAACACTGATAAGAACCCACAATAAAATAATGATGGATGTAAGCTTATTTAACCTAGGAAAAGAGGAGGGAGGTTGTGGTTGCTCAACCTTGGCTGGCCACCAGGTGCTCACCCAGATGTTCTCTGACTCCCCTTCCTCAACAGTATGGGGGAAGAAAATCAAATGAAAAGACCCCCACCTCCCCTTATTCCCAGGCCCACCTTCACTCCCTCACTCTTGTATCCTCTATCTGTTCCCTTCCCCAAGCAGCACAGGGGCATGAGGAACGGGAGTTACACTCAGTTCATAACACATTGTCTCTGCTCTTCCTTCCTCACTTTTTTCCTGATCCAGAGTGGGGTCAGTCTGACATGGGCTTTTCACAGGCTGCAGTTCTTCAGGGCAAATCCAGCTGCTTCAGTGTGGGGTCCTCCACGAACTGCAGAGCAGATGTCTGTTCTGGCATGATTATCTCCATGGGCTGCAGGGGAACAAACTGGTCTTATTCATCATCTATGTGGAATCTCTAGTGCCTAGACCACATCTTCCCCCTCCTTCTTCCCTTACTTGGGGTTCTAGAGGGCTGGTTTTCTCCTACTTTTCTCACTGATTTTCTCACTCTCATGGTTTAACCCCAGCCAGCAACACATCCCCACAGAGATACTTGCTCGCTCCTCCCTGGTGGGATGGGGGAGAGAGCTGGAAGACTTAAAGGGAAAAAAACTTGTGGGTTGAGATAAAGACAGTTTAATGGGTAAAGCATAAACTGCACATGCAAGAAAGCAAAACAAGAAATCCATTCACCACTTGCCATGGACAGGTGTTCAGCCACCCCCAGGAAAGCAGGGTTCCATCACATGGAACAGTGACTTGGGAACACAAATGCCATCGCTCCAAACATCCCCTTCTTACTTCTCCTTACCCCAAGTTTACATGCTGAACATGATACCGTATGGTGTGGGATATTCCTTGGGTCAGTTGGGGTCAGCTGTCCTGTCTGTGTTCCCTCCCACTCCTTGTGCACCCCCAGCCTCCTCACTGGTGGGGTGGGGTGAGGAGCAGAAATGGCCTTGGTGCTGTGTAAGTGCTGCTCAGCAGTCACAAAAACAACCCTGTGTTATCAACACTGTTTTCAGCACAAATCCAAAACACAGCCCTCTACAAGTTATTGTGAAGGAAATTAACTTTATTCCAGCCAAAATCATTATGATTCTCTCTCTCACAGCTGCTGCACAGTAGTTTTTACCCTTTCTAAAATGTTAAATGGTAATAACATCATATATGTTGGATATGTGTGCTGTATGCCAATAACTGAGGTACCACCAGCATCACTGATGTGCTCAGCTTTGGGCAGCAGTGGGTCTCTTTTGGAGCCAGCTGTAACTGGCTTTGTCTGACATGGGGACAGCTTGTGGTCTTTCACAGAAGTAACCCATGAAGTCCCTCCACTACTAAAAATTTGTCACTTAAACCCAACACAGAGGTGAAATTTTTAATTCTTCAACTCTATTAAAATATATGTAATAGAAGTTAGTAAAGAAGTAAACATCATCAAGCTCAGGAAATCTCCTGAGCTGAAAGTGCATGGAGGCCAGGAAAGCATTAGGGATGAATTATGGATGCTTGCCCCACATCCCATAACTGCCAGTCTTATTGAAGGACATGCATGTTCTTCAAGAATACTGGCTAAATGGTCCACTCTTCTTATATCCTTTTGTTCAGAATTTTATAAAACCAATCTAACTTTTTTTTTTTTTACTTTTCTCTTAAATGTCACAAATAGAATTCAGCAAGATTCACTTACTACACCACTAAAATCTCAGGATTTGAATATATCTCTTCTGTATCAGACTGAGGACTTTTCAAAGTACATAAATAGTTACAAAAGGAAGTGCTATTTACTCAAAACAACCAATAAAACCTATTAAAGTGGTGATGCTTCAAGATAAACACATTAAGCTAAGTATTCTGTGTTCTGGGATAAATGAAAGTCTTCCCTGTTTCAGAAATTCCACCATTACTGGAACTGGTAAAATCTTCCTGAAGTGTCCTGAAAGGTTGGACTGGTCAGAAATATCATCATTGTGCATGCTTTTACACTTCTTCAAGCTGAATTTTTTTAAGGATTAGAGCAAACTAAATCTCAGTGGAAAAAAAAAAACTAAGAAGGTAATGAAAATATCTTGGATTGAGGAGGACATCTGGGCCTTCTTTATTCACATTCTTAAAATGAAACACATGTTTAAAACGCTCCTGAAGTGTGTCCAATGTAAATAGTGGCTAAATCATCAATCTCTTCCTTGGGTAAGAGAAACCATTATGATGAACAATCTAAGAAAGACATAATGGAACTCAAGACACACTTATACTATGACTATGTGCATTGTGCCACAGGCTAAACCCTGAAATTTAACTTATGCTGAAACTTTACTAAAACCAGTAGGGTTACAAAAAAAAAAAAAAAAAAAAGAGATTCAATAATCAGATTTTCCCGTATTTCTTAAAGGGATTTTTTTTCTGAAAAATACCTGCTGGATAAAAGGTAAAACAGGTTTCCTTCCTACCCTTCCCAAGTAACAGAATTATCAAAGAGCAGATCAAGTTTCTTATACTGCAGTATTTAGTAATGAATGGCATTGGTATACAGCCTTTTAGTGCTGCTTACCATTTGCTTACTATTTCTGTAATGTAACTGGCCCATAAAGTTATGTTCAGAGATACCCAGGGGTTGGTACCAGGCAGAGTAAGCTATTCAGAATTCATAACTGGCATTAGATAAACACTAAAGGATTTAGAAAATGTTTAGCTGATGCTTCACTCTTTTATTGAAAAAATAACAAAAATAAGACAAATATTTATTTTAACAGCAAAACTCAGGATAATTATTTATTGGTTATTTAATAGTTATTAAAGACGTAAACTCAACCCCATTGCAATACACTTTCAAAGATTCTTCTTCTCTCCTGCTTAGTACTTCCTTTTAAAGTGTGGTCATGCTGCTGGCACACAGTCAGCAAATGCCAAGCACCAGAGCTTTAAATTCAGTCAATCTGAGTTCCACTTTTGCATTCCACACTCACAAAAAGAAGTAGGAAGCTGAAATACACCCACTTTCACAACTTCAAGCTTTACTTATTTACGCTTCCAGGAACACTGCTGGAAGTCTTAAATCATGTTAAAGTTGGTCTCTAAATAGGATTTTCAAACTTCAGAAGAAATGCATAAGCAGTGTAATGCTCTTTCTTCTTATCTTGCATCACCAGTGCTTACACTAATTTCAACAAAATAATCTCTAAAAGGCACAGATTTCATAAATTAGCAACACAGTACCCATTGGAATCCATCCTTCAGATCATCTGGAGGCTTTGCATTAAGAGGAAAAAAAGAGAACAAAGCAACAATGTAAAAGTTAAATCTCTGCCTGAAGCACATAGGGTGATGTGATCATTGATACCAGACTCTGTTTTAAATTAAAAGCAATTTAAGGAAGTTCTTTATAAAGTAAATCAGCTAGGCTGCAACTGAGTAACATAATAGGCTTTTACTACGCTAACTGCTCCTGTTGCCATACTCTTGACTAGTGTTTCTCAGGATTTATAGGACTTTCTTGGAGGTCTTCTTAAGAGTTCTGGATTTTAGGATTTCTTTACTTTTCTTCGTCACTCCTTGTAAGTTACTGTTGTCATGTCACGGGACCACAATTGTTTATTGTGAAAAGTCACTAATGAACAAATGACCCTGACACCTGGGGCACTTACAGCCTCACGCTGAACTCCCACTATATATTAAAAAAAAAAAGATCTTCCCAGGCTATTGATTCACTGGCAGTGTTTGATTGTACCCTGGAGGCAGGTGACAGCAAGGCAACTGGGCTCTCACTGTTTTACACTCCCTATTACACAAACCAAATAAATCTTCTCTAAATGAATTCACGTTTTTTCCCACTTCTCTTCTAAGTGACAGTTCAGTATTGAACAATCTGTATACTGTTTGCTTCTGGGATATTGAAACCAAAATCTTCATAATCTTCCTAATGACACATTTCTAGAGCCTCAATTTAGCTTTAAGATAGTGGCAGCATTTGTTGTGCTCTACACTCTACAGACTTTTGAAACTCTCAGGTCCAAAACATGACTTCTTTAATACCGATCACAGTCTCCTTGTGCTACCCAGATTATCTCATTTTGGAAAACACTTCCACTAACTAGAAATATGGGCAACTCCTACAATATCACTTGTCTTATACTGTGACTGCAAACATAGCAAGCTGGCCTCACAGGGAATGAAATGAGATTTTAGGGATCAAGCTATCTAGAACATGAATGTCTTGAAGAAAAGCTGCAGGATTTCTTCATAAAAAGAAGTTAGAAAAAAAGTTGCATTAACCTGCCAACTTCCCCAGAAGGAAAAATAACCCCAAATTTACGCCTAAACAACCACAGGAAGAAGAAGAGCAAAGGATTGCAGAGTCTGACTGAATTTGTGCTCCGAGATGTGCTAACATAAAACTTGAAATTTTTGTTTTTCATTTGAAAATCTCATTCAGTTTAGAGTGTACAGTATCCTTTACTTCACGGTTTAATATACCATAGTGCATATGATGGTGGTCTTAAGAGCAAAGTCATCTTAAGAAAAGAGCTGCAGTAATGAATAAGCAATGGTCCCAAAGTGTAGGAGTCACAGGTGTGGTCAAATCAGGAATATTTGAACATTCAAAGCAGATTTTCTTGGAAGACTTGTCTTCTGATTGCCTGTTTTCTCCAGCTCTTTTTTCACTGTGTTTCCCTTTGTGCCTAACCCCGACCTGATCATCTGCCCTCTCTCACCTGTCTTCTGTTCTCTTGTCATACTTTATGTCTTGCCATACTTTATGTCCCTGCCTTCAAATAACTGTGTATTAACGTGGGTTTCTTGGAATCAAGAATCACTTTTCCTTTTTAATCTTGAGGCCTTTTTTCACCTTGCATCTGCCATCTGTATTTCTATGGCTTAGTATCATCTATGACTGTTTAGTTGTCTCTGTGTGACCAGCTGAGTCTGATGATCAAGCACAGGGAATGGCTTCTCCACGAGGAACTCTTGGGTAACTTAGGATTCTTCCATCTGGAGAACAAACAGTTTTAAGTAGCTGTAAAAGAGGGTTTCAAAACTGTGACAGACGTGGGCGGGTTGGGGTTGACCAGTCACAGACTACTCAAAAACAAGGTGCCACCAAATGAGACCCCAGGGAGCAAGGCTGATCAAAAGGCAGTAGTCCTTCCCACGACCAGCAGTAGATCTGGAGAACCCTACCAAATATGTGTACACTATCTCTTCTGTTCATAGCCACCACTGGAGATAAAATATGGGCCTGGTCACGACCAAAACAGTTTTTCGCATGAATATCAGCAATGTCAACCACAATGGGGTCATTCTTAAAGACTAGCAACATAAGAACTTCTCAGTAATAATCTTGCCGTGTTCCACAGCTCACAACAAATGAAACTCAGCCAGTAAAATAAATTTTAAAAAACACAAACAAAACAACAACAACAAATTTTTATTTTAATTTCTGCCAGAAAAAGAAGTTTAGTTGGAAAACTTGATGTCATCCTACTCAATGGACTATAGATGAATAAATTAATTAGACAACAAAAATATATTTAGCCAAATTGAAGAAAACACTCTTTCATTGTATATTTTGCAGCTATTTCCATGCCTAAGTCCTTTTTCTACATTAATCTCACCACTGGAGATTTAGAACTTGTCACGACATTTGAATATGAGGTTGTTTGGACTGACTACAATGTTTAGTATACGATGACAACTTATGACCGTCTGTCATCGGTTCTGTCTTAATATTATGTATATACTTTAATTCAGCTCTTTGAAGTGCTATTATTTTAAAAGATAATAGAAATGTTTGTCATTTCCCCTTTTTATGCACATTGCCTCAATTATGCTACTGAGTCAGGACAATTCTCATTTAATGTAAAATGATTTAGGATTGTAAAAGGAAAACATGTAACTAGCAGGATATTGTGTTACTAGAAACAGACAGGTTGCTCATGTTTTACCCCTTACATTTTGAGGAGGCATCAGCCACAGGAAGCTGTGTTAAATCTGAGATTATCATAGCCAGAGAACAGGCAGTATTTCGGTCCCATGTACTCCATTTGCTCTCTCTGAATATCCATCACATCTGCCTAAGACACTCTAAGAATTAGAGGTATTTGAGAAAATGAGAAAGTCTTGGCTGGATTCTCACTGCACTTAATTCCAAACAAAAAGGGCCACCAAAATCCTAATTGTTTCAGTAATTTACATTTTTTAAATTGGGCTGAGCCCTAACTTTAGTTTGTACATGCCATTAATATGGCACATTAATATTTCACATCCAAATACTGAATCTTTCTGCCTTGATTTATGTTATACGGGAGGCTAACATAAACTCACTGATGAATTTGTACCAAAGTTTCCAGGACTAAAGTGGAAACCCACAGACTTTTTTTTACGTTTCAGGTTGGTTCCATATCAAGAAACATTTTTATGTTCAATTGAGAATTTATAAAACCTACTGGAGCCTCTGAAACTGTTCAAAAGCCTGTGACTTTCCCTGATGAGGAGGGAAGGATAAAAGGCAATGAAAGTTCTGAAATGAGGACATCCTGTGAAGGGGAGAAAGCATAATATGAGATTATTTAAGAAAAGACTGTGCATTGCACTGAAGTGTCAGTGGAGTAAAATTAATGTTGCTGATGCCGCTTTGAATATTCTCATATTTCTCATCATCACAAAGAAATTGCAAGAAAATGGAGAAAAAATTGTAGTTATCTCTGTTTACTATGATACACATGTATGTGCATGTGCTCATATATCTGTATTCATGTTTATGCAAAAACATTGATTACATTATATTTCTTCCTTCCAGGAAGTACCAATCCATTTTACTTGCACAGATGAAGTTATTTTAAATCAATTAATGGAAGTACTATCTCCTTTTGAACTTCCTATAAACTTCTTCCTCCTCCTATGCAACCACTAGTCAAGGAAAGGGAAGAACCAGCACTTTCTTTGTTCTTTCAGAGAGAAAAAAAGCCTGGCTGTGTCTACTAGTGGCAGACTAAAAAGCTCACTCTCCCTCCTCAAGGAACTAAGTTATGCAGGCATGTAACAGCAGTTAGCTCTGCTGACAAACCATTTGCAGCCACTTCTCATTAAACTTTCCTGAGGAACTCAGGAGTTTAGCTATAAATTATAATAATTGTTTTGCAATATTTTTTATTTTAATTGCATTTCCAAGACAATAAAAATTTTAAACACAGACTTACACTTTCCTCTTTTCATCCTTCCAATCTCTATTTGACCCCTACTGTGTCTCTTGGATGTCTGAGCCCACAGGGTAAGAAAGCTGCTTTGGCCCGGAGGAAGCCACTCTGTGAGGGCCAATAGCTGCAGAAGCTGTCCTTCACTTTGTAGGAACTCAGGCTAACTCCATTCAAGCTTAAGAACATTTCTAATGTAACTCTCTGTGCATTACATCTTTTCCATTTGATAAGTTGACACATTACAGAAAAGACTTAAACCTCTTAAACTTGAAAGTGACAAATCCATTATCCCAAAGAAAGAGTGTCTAATGGTGTGAGCAAATAACCTAACCTAACAGAAGTTCTGCAGATTCCAAGAAAAGATAGTAAAATATACTTTTTCTATAGCAATAGAAAAAGCATTATTTGGCATAAGAGGTTTTATAAGTCAGACGTGTCTACAACGGCACAGCTGACAGGCACATCACAGGGGATGCATTGCATAATTTTATGGTATCTTAAAATTGTCTTTCTTGGAAGAAAAACAATATAAACTTTTGCCATGCTCACATTGAAATATGAAATGGCATCAAAATGGCATTGAAATATGAAATATGAAATAACATCAAAAATTATGTACTCTTTCTTAATTCCCAAAAGTTTTTTAGGACTAGCGACAGTCTTTGATGTGGCATTTATGCCATTTACTTCATGTGTGTTCGCATGTCTCGTCTTCTGATCACATAAATGCCTTTTAATTAAAGAGTAAGAAGAGAAAACCACAGCAGTGATTTGTGATCTATTACTATTAGATGGCTTGAAACTTAAATAAGACTGTCTTGACTCACACTAGACAGAAATCTAACCCTAAAACAGAAAACTGCCCCAGACTTTTCCATGATTAAATTCTTCCACTATTCCATGTGAACAGTTACCCTGCTTTTTTGAAAACTAGTTTTAGGGAGAAAAGATTAAATTTGCTATATGAACTAAAACTGTATCTCTGTTTCACTCCCAGAGAAAGAAATATTCTGAATTTTTTTAATTGAGTGATTAGTAGAATAAAACTTAGTCCCTTTTAACCATGACTAGACATGAAATGACAGGCAACATGGACAGCTTCCCACAAGATGCAACACTTAAACAGATGGCATGTAAAAGTGAAATTTCCAAGTAGCTTTAAAAGACCATGTAGACAAAACAGCAATCTAATATGGAATTGGAATTTTTTTTTTTTTAATTTATTTAGTTGAATCAATCTCACTTTTAAAAAATATTCCTTCATGGTCACTTTAGTAGGTCAAGGTTAGGATAGTGAAAAAGTGCAAAAAGGTTGTAGAAATCTTCTTGAAGCAAAACAAAAGAAACCAACCAAACAAAAAGAAAACCCAAAAAACCCTAATCAAACCAACTAAAAAAAAGCCAAAAAAATTTCTACTACTTTATGCTTCTTCATTTAGTCATCCCAACCATAACCGCAAGCCGGCTGTCTTTGGTCACATGTTTGTGCTGGCTCAGTCTTTCTCCATCAGCTTTTTCTGGTTCCCTTTTCTGCTCAAAAGGCAAGATTATCCAGCCGTTGGTCATTCCTGAATTTCCTCTTCCATTAAGTGGCACATGCAGTCCCTGGTGCTCAGAAGGAGATTCTTCTCAGAAGGAAAGCCACATAATTACAGTGCCTACCATCCATGCAGTCATGCTGGCTTTCAAAATGGAATTTGAACTTCAGAGAGTATTTTCACAAATGCAGACTGGAACCTCTGAATCTCTTGCATTCATCAGCTGAGTTCACTAAAAAAAAAGAAAATAAAAGGTATATGGCAGTATATAGGGTATATAACTGAGTTTACATACAACTTGTTCACCCAGTGATAAACAGCCAAGTCATTGAACATTCTGACAGTGGACCTTTTATGGCTGTCAGGTGCCCACCAAACTTCTCTATCACTTTTCCCTCTACCAACAAGACAGAGGGGAGAAAACATGACAAAATACTCATAGGTCAAGACGAGGACAGGGAGATTACTTCCCAATCACCATCGTGGGCAAAACTTGGTAAAATTAAATTTATTATCAATAAATAACAGAGTAGAATAGCAAAAAATAAGGACAAACCTAAAAAAACATCTCTCCTCTCCTGCCTTCTTCCTGGGCCCAAATTCACTGACAGCTCTTTTATCTCCTTGCCCCAAGTGGCACAGGGGGAGACGGAATGAGGGTCTTTGTCAGTTCATCAGACTGTTTCTTCTGCTTCTTCCTCCTCAAGAGGACTCCTCACACTCTGCCCCTGCTTCAACGTGAGGGCCCTCCCACAGGAGACAGTCCACAAACTTCTCCAATGTGAGCCCTTCCCACAAGCTGCAGTTCTTCATGTTTTCCATGGGGTCCTTCAGGGACAGGCTGCACCAGTGTGGGTCCCCTGCAGGGTCACAAGTCTTGCCAGCAAACCTGCTCCAGCGTGGGCTCCTCCCTTCACAAGGACAGAGGTCATAATATTCGTGTAAAAAGAAAAGGTTTTAGTGATCTTTTAGCAATGGAAACATTTTGAGAACAACAAATCCACCTGCTCCAGCATGGATCCTTCATGGGCCCAGGTGGATCTTTCCTCCTGCATGGACCTCCATGGGTTGCAGGGGCACAGCTGCCTCACCATGGCCTGTACCATGGACTGCAGGGGAATCTCAGCTCCAGCACCTGAAGTATCTCCTCCCCCTCCTTCTCCACTGACCCTGGTGTCTGCAGGGCTGTTTCTTTTACATATTCTCACTCCTTTCCCAGCAGCTGCTGTGCAATGGATTTCACCTTATCTTAAATATATTATCCCAGGGGCACTCCCACTCTTTCTGCCTGGCTCAGCTTTGGCCTGATGTACCCAGCAGCAAGTCCCTCTTGAAGCCAGCTGGCACTGACTCTGTTGCACAAGGGGGCAGTTTCTGGTGTCTTCTCGCAGAGTCATCCCTGTAAAATGCCCCCCAAAACCTTGCCACATAAAGCCAATACAAATGCAAATGTAAATGTATTGTATTGCTGATGTAATCCACTTCAAGGTTTTCTGAAGAGTAATATCTGCATATCATCTCAATTATATTATATTGCAGCACCACACACATGAAGCATGCAAAAATAATACAAAGTCAGCATTTTTTATCTCATTACTTCATTTGGCTGTCATATAAATGATTTGGCTGCACCACAGGGCTACGGAATAACACTGAATCAACGCGCATCTAAGGCAGTGGAAAGACATCTATTGATTACAATGACCTATGCACAAGAAATTGAGAATAAAAAACCCTCAAAATCATAGAAGTTAAAGTTTCTTCAATTTTTTTTCAGCGACCTCATTCTCTTATTAGTAATACTGATTTAAATAATTATTCTAATGATTTTTAACATTGTCTAATTATTTGAAAAACAGATGCTTCAGATAGATCACATGGATGGCCATGGAGGCCAATGCAGAAAAACATTTTATTTCATATCTACAGTATAAACTGTCATAATATTCATGTAAAAATAAAAGGTTTTAGCGATCTTTTAGTAATGGAAACATTTTGATTCTCCACTGACCCTGGGGCAAGTGAAGCTGGAATGTGAACTCTGGAAAAAATTCTAGACATATCATATAGGTTGCTATTTTGTATATGTTGCTCTATTAATTAAATGGGAAGTAGTCTTGATGAGTCAGGCCTTTGGGGCCAATATGGTGACAATAAAATATCCCAAAATTGAAGATGTGGTCTCTTGCATTTGCTGGGCAGTGTCCCTTTTTTGTTTTGTTTTTAGTTTTTATTTTAGTTTTTATTTCTTGTGCTCAAAGGATATGCTCTGCAATACCTCATGAAAGAATTACTAATGACCAGACAGTAATTATAGTTTAAGCACTAGCCTCTAGGGTTTCCGTAGTATCCACTGCTATTTATACAAAAGTTATTCCACCACAGGAAAAGGATAATGTGGCTTTCCAGTGTAAAGGCAGCATTAAAGTCTTACATACTCTGAAACAGACACAGCCAGGAAAGCCATTCAAATATGCCACCTGGTAAATGTTTGACCACTTCACATCTAAGCCACGATATACTATCAAGTAAAAGACGTTTTTCTATTTTAAGACGTCCAGAGAGAAGTTAGTGCTTCTGAGAGTGCTTCCTATCTTAGAGTTTGCTTGAAGATGAAGTTCTAACTTACATGGAAATTGATAGATTTAGACTACAACTAGAATTCCATTTCCAGGGACATGAAGTTATTTCAAACTTTGCTTTTATTCTCATGCAATATGAATCATCAGGTATAGTTTTCTACACAGAAGATATGTCCCAAAGTGGATTTTGACATACATTTTAGAAATAATAAAAGAAAAAAAATTTAACATTTTCATAGTATTACTGTCCCATTTTATTTGTTTTTGAAAAGAAAGTGTCACTGAAATATACGTATGTCCACAGACAGTTTTATTTCAGTCTCATCAGGAGAAACTTTCTAGCTAGCTCTGGAAGTGACAGTCTAGCTTTGAAAGGATATTCAGGTTTAACAGACTGATGGTTTTTGTTTTGGTTTTCACAATCTTTTGTTCTATTGCTACTCAGCAGCCCACTCATTTCTATAAAAGTTAATTCTATGTTGATTCATTTGATGTTTGTTTACTTATTGCTACATTCATGGCCTCCCAAATATGTGCATAGAATTCCCAAGCAAAACTTTAATTCTAATTTTACTTTTCCATGACTTCCCTGGAAACCAGGTCAATTACACCCATTTTGGTAGAAGAGAAAATTTACGGGAGGACTCAGCAGATGTTAATATATATGAATCTAACTTGAAAAACAAAGGAGTCCACAAATCCAGTGTAAATTAGGGGTTTGATTAACAACACATCAAAGTTAATTAAATGACAATTAACTGTCATTGACTTCAATAAGCTTTAGATCAGTTGTTAGTCAACATATTTGATACTTCTAGAGCAGATGGAAATGTGTTCCTTTTTTTATTTCTTTGAATTTGTACTTTAGTAGGTGGGGTATTTCTATTAGGATTTTATTAGGTGTTAGGGTTCCCAAGAGTCAAGGACAAGATTACGGTCTCTTAGCAGTATCTATGACACCAGTATTTTGAATTGTGTACATGCCAGTAGTTAATATTTTCTACAAAATAAATAGATTTTTTCATTTTAATAATGCTAGAAGTGGCACATTATTGCCCTCCAGAAGTTATTTCTTATGTATATATATGCATATATATGCACATATATGATATATTTGTGTGCAGTGTACATCTTTCAAATGCACACAAACAATATATCTATTGAGTTATAAGCAAATTTCCCTATGAGAAAAAAAAATTATTTGTATTTGAACTCAAATCATACAATAATTTTGCTTAATGTATTTCATTATTTTATAGAATACCTGAAGAGTTTAAAATGCCTGGTATTTCCTTTCTGTTTATGGTTGATACAGTAATAATTTTATCTTCTTGTAGAAAATTTTATTATATATTAATACATATTGTTATGTCTTTATACAGTCATAGAAAATCATCTACATGTCCCATGTTCCTTAAACTCAACTAAATCATAGACTTTTTTTTGTCCTTTAGTAGTTCAAGTATAAAATATTCCTTTTCAAAAATAGCATCTGTTAAGTTAATGTATAGAAAACGCAATTTTTACTTTAGTTCCAGTTTTGACACCTAAAGACTGCCTTGTACAGATGAATCTTCATAGCCTAAAGAAAGACTTCAGGAATACTAATCAAATGTGATTATCGGTTAAAATCTGCAGTCTGTCCACCTTGTGTTAAAACACTCCCTAATAATTGCATAAAATCAATCATTGGGCTTTTGTTCTCTCTCTGAGTGTGAAGTGTATGAAAACTCCAGATTTTAAAAACCATCAGGGCCTATATAATGGGACACTCTTGACAAAGAACAAGCTCATGTTGTGTCAAAGCTACTTCGGCATGGCTGCTTCTCATGAAGCAGAGTTTGGGGGATGCTGGTTCAGAAAACAGTTTCTTTAACTTTCCCTCTTGCAAAAACAGGTCTTAACTTTATCAATACATGCAAACATTTTTGTCTTAAAACTCCTTTTGTCTCCCCTTAGATTTCCCACCCGGGGTAGTAGCAGTGGGCAATATTCATTCCTATTCCCACATCAGAACAGTCCAGAAAGGCAGTTTAAGAAGGTTAATTCCTCTTACTAGCTGGAAGAAAAGAGCATTACCTCAGCATCTCTCTCAGCTGAGTCTTGTTGATCATTGCTATCAATCTAGTAAAATCTACTGCTAAAGCTAAAGAAATAATCCATGTTCATATAAAAATTGAGTCTGTGGTAGCCAGGAAGTTTGGGCACTTGAGGCTCATTCATAGTCTAATCACACTAGTACAATACTAAGAAGAAAACTAAGTGTTGGCTGCCATTTTATTGTTGCTAGGTTGTTTGGGGTTTTTTTTACATAACACTTGATTTCAGTCTTGATTTGTGTTGGACCCTTTGGTCAAAAAGATAAAGGGAGGGAATATAGCATGTAATATCATTTGAAACCAAAGGCTCTGTATTTCTGTTTGGTGTTGCAGAGCCTAGTATATACGGCACTAGAGCAAGAGCTGTAAGAACCACATTATAAAACAGTGCAGCTCCAGAGTTAAACAATGTGACATCGTCAAATCCTGGGAATAAAGGTCCCTCTTCCTTAAAATACTATGGGGATTCAAAAGGGACATAAAACCTCTTCTGAGGGTTAGGCAAGTGTCTTACTTAGGAGAGGACTTATATTTCATCCCCTCTTATATAATTTGCTGCTTGTTCAACCACTACTGTCCTTGCAAAACTGTCAGTCTGTGGCCGTGCAGCTAAAAGTCATTGCCATGATGCATCCACAAGCAGAAGAGAGCTGTCTGCGCCGGTTTCAGGAAGCAGTCATGGGCACAACACACCCAGTGTGCCTGCATATCATACGGTTTTCCTCACAGTCCCTGAAGTCTGCAATTGAAAAACTGATGTAAGCTGTTGTGGTTGCCCGTGCAGATACTGGACTTGCTCAGATATAAGGAGTCTTTTATTTTCTAATGGGTCTTCTCCAGCTGCTTGTGGTTATACAAACCACAAACACAACTTGCCTGGTCTTGAGCTCAGCCTGGGCATAAATCTCAAGACGAAAATTACAGTGAGCTAGAGAAACTCTGATCTGTAATATGGAGTGGTAGACTGGAGACAAGGAATACAATTCTCCCATTTTCAACAGTTCCCTTTGGCAATGGAGAGGCCTTAAAAGAATCAGTTTGACCTCAGAAGAGGAAATCGGGGGAGGAGAGAATATCGGGAGATGGATGAAACTGCTGTAAGCAAAAGGAGAGGATATCATCGTTTAGAAAAGTCACAGTGACTTCTCTGGGGCAGTCCAAAAACTGAAAAATAGAAAAGTATTGAGTCATCTTCCTTTTCTGACCACACAAAACATTGCACAATATTTGACCCTTGCTCTGCTGGAAACATCCACAATCTATTTGCAATATAAGCAAAATAATGCTTCCTGTCTTTCTAAAAATGCAAGCTGTAGCTGTGCACTGCAAGGCAGGTGCAGTCCAGGAATGGGGACTACTTAGATTCCTGCCAATGCCTCCAATCACATCATCTCAGCAAGCACCCACTAGTTATGGTTCTGCAGTAATTCTCAGTTTGTCATGAGAGAATCAGTGTACAACAGGAGTGAATCCGCTACCCTGAGACCTGGTTTTAGCAGCTTCAAGTGATGCATATACTAAATATTCATATATAGCAATGATGAGTTTTTGTGCAAAGGTATTTTTAAGCCCTGGACCTCTGACCTACACTCAGGCTCACATTTCCAATACTAAACGCAAGGATGAATTGTAACAAATTTCCTTCCAAAATTTAATTTTCTGAAGCCATTACATTATTGTTCTTCACACACGTGGAGTTTCAGCCTAATGCACCAGAAATTATAAGCAATGTCACCCACAAATGAGATTCTCATACACATTTCCCTCTTCAATAAATGAAGTTTCTAACTTTCATTCCTGAAATTCATGTTTCTTGCCTCCCAAAATGATTTTCTAACATGCCTCAAAAGAAAATTAAATTTCTAAATCTTACAAAAATTACAACAATTTTTTTCCCTTGTCCTTACCACTCAAGTTTGGGCCAAAATAAATCAATTGCAGGTGTGGAATGAAGGTTCAGAAGTGTCAGATTGAGAAACTCCACCTTTTAACATCAAAATTACACATTTAGAAATCACAATGTGTCACAAGCTGGCACTTAGGAGAAATAAACATTATTAAAATACAAAAATCAAGTATTTCCTCTCTAGAAATTTTTTTCTTCATTAGAATTTTATATTTCTTTGCAAAATGCTGGAAAAGTTTTCCTTGTGTCTATTATTCAAAAATATTTATGCATATATCCATGTGCATGTTGCCAACCAGGGGGCTTTAAGAGAATGTTTCTCACTAAACATGGGCACGTTAATGTCCCTATGACTTCCCTCACTACACTCATGCTTCAAATTTCCTTTCCAACCAGTTTCAAATAATTTTCTGTAGCATGTGGAAACCATGCTCAGTGATAATCATGTATTGCCTATTCTTCACACAGGTTTATAAAATGTAGGTTCTAGGGAACAGCAATTTTAAAGGAGTCGTATACTGTGGTATCTTACATGTTGAACTATTCACATAGAGTAGCATGGTCTTGGCACAGCAGGGGCACTGCATGATTACCTGGAATTCTGGGGTGTTTTTATCTGTTTGAAGCCACTGCTCTCATGGCACCAGAGTTTTAAACAATAATTTTCATTTATTTTAATATAATATTTTCTCAACCAGTAAATTTTTCAGCCATCGACGGAAGCAGCACGTAGAACTCTGTGTGTGTGTGTGTGTGTGTGTGTGTGAATATGCAACACTGATTAATGCATCCCTATCTGCAGAGCATGCTTCAGTTACAATGTCTCACAGTAAACTGCAGAAAAATCACCACAATCCACTGCTCTTAGCCACTGGTAAAAAGATCCTGAAAGTAAGGAATATGCATGCATTTAAAAAAGGCATTTACAAGGCATTCGCAAGAATAAGAATGATATATGTATGCCAAGGTTTACTAATGACTGTGGCTTTTATGGAGAGGTTGGTATTAGCTAGATAAATCATCTGCATTCCATTTTATCAGGCTTTCAAATGCAATTGATATCATCCATCTAGACCACACAGGTCTATACTTCAGGTAAAAATCAAAACAAAGCTGTGTGGTCTAGTTTGTTAGCACTGTAAAGACAACTTATTGTTAAGCTTAAGATAAGCCTCTGCATTTAAATCTATTTATAGCAACCTCCAATAAGTATGCCTGGATTCTTTTTTACTTTCCAGGTCAAAGTCACAAAGGCTGTCGCAGGAAGGTGTAAATTACACTCCTTTGCTGCAGCAAATCCCTTTGCATAAGGGATGGAATACATTTCAGCTCAAAACAGTGAGCTATTTCACTGCTACCTTCTCTCAGGATTTCTACTACAGAATAGAAGAGTGGCCAATTTAATTTTGATAAAGCTGTCAGTGGAAGTCATTGAAGAATCACAGACCTTGACCACCCCACTTTTATGTCAGAATTGCCTACTTTTAAAAGCTTATACTAGCCCTTCATGCCAGGTAACAAAGAGAACTATAAAAAGAGATTGCATCTTGCTTGTGATCTCATTCCCTCTAAGAAAGGCAATTAAAATAGCTTTCATTTGCTTTCCGTGGAAGAGAATCAGTAAAGTGAGAAGAGTGCTGTATGAATCCACCCATTTAACGGCTCTCATGGAACCGAACTGCAAATGTAGAAATAAAAAATCCTAATAATTAAAACACCTATGTCTGAGGGCCTATCAAGGTGTAATAGTCTTGGTATCCACAACAATGTAAATTTATTTTCTGCCCTGTCACCTTAGTTCTTGATATACTATTCCCTACCCATACACACTCGCTCTCTGTGGCACTCCCCCAGCACAGACAATGGAACAACAGAGAGAATCAGGCTTCATAATACTTCAAAAACTCAAAATAACTCAATCTATCTTGTCACAACTGAAAAAGCTACCTCACACTGAGAGATACTCAAGACTTCTAAAATGATTATTTGGAAAAGGAGAAGAAGGTACCCAGCTGAAGTTCCATCCCTCAGAGCCTTCTAATAAAGCAGGGCATTTGTGGCTGAGTTTCCATGTGCACACTGGTGTGCTTTGGAAAGCCCGGGCAGACGACCAAACTCAGTTTGCAATCCTTCTTTCACAATTACAACTGGTCAAGGGGGTTGACTTATGTCTGCTATTTATAACTTATGCCCCGTGGCTTCTTGTTAGAGAGCAGGCTGTGCTGAGAGCCGCGTGATTGATAATGAGTTAATGATTCCATTGTCTGCAGTAATGCAGAAAGTACAATTCTCATGCATCAAACCGAACAGGAGCTTTATCACCAAGGCTCTGTGCTTTAAAGTGGTGCTGTCACTAATACTCCCGAAAGGAACAGCGACCAGGACTGGAGGCACTAGGGTGAGTCTTTGATATCCATGTTATTAATACTTCTCTTAACTCCTCAGGGTACAAAAGTTGTAGAAGAGGATTCATCAGAATTGTTATGATGAACACATTAGGATAAACAGAAGGGCAATTTTTCAGCTTGCCTAAGGTAATGTCTTGGGGTTTTTTGTTTAGCACTGCAATTAAGTGCTTGCAATCAGTTACTCAAAATAATTGTTACAACTTTTTAAACTGCCTTTATCCAATGCAAGCATTGTGGTTTTTCCCCTACTTTACCAGCCATACAACCCTATACTTCATGATACTCACCCTCACCAATGTGACTGGCAGTGTACACACCACCGAGCGGCTTAAAATTCAGACATGTCTATGGAAGACAAGCAGCACCCATCACTTTTTCTCAGACAAATTTCACTTCTGCCTTTAATAAGTGAGGAACCTTAATTTCACTTGTCACCATTCTGCGTCCCCCTTCAAAACTTTCGACAAACCAGAGGTCTGGATTCTGCACTGTGTGTCAGGTACAGATGAGGAGCTGGAAACTCTTGTGTTGGCTTTCACCTGTCTGCAGTCGTTTCTTCACATGATATGGAGCAATATTACAGACACTCACATTGGATCTGAAGTAATGCCTCCAAGCATCTGGAAGTGTCACTAGCTGTAACCTCAGAGGTTTAGAACTGCACATCTGTCCTGCTGAGGGTACGATTTGATGAAAAGGGCAAAAAGCCTCAGCATCCTGCATTTTATTGCTCTGTGCTGAGACCTGGGATTCACAGAATTTTCCCTGTAACCTTAGAAAATTCATAGATTTGTGTAGATACAACCCCATCATTGTGTTTTTTGAATATTTAACTCAATGAATAAGATGAAAAACTTACTACAGACCGATCTGTGAATAGGATTTAAGTTACAGTACTTGTTTCATATTTTTAACCAAAATAATGTCAGTACACTACTGTACACCAGAGTCTTGCTCAAAGTGATGTTCAGTGTTATTACCTGCTCCCCCCACCCCCCACAAAAAAGGCAAAATAAAAATATTTTGCCCAGGAATTTTTTTCACAGAAATATATTGCCCAGTGTGGTGTAGAGTGTTGGATTTGCACGACATTTCCTGTGTGTGCACTGAACTCCTGTGAGCTCAGACACAGCAGAGGTGTTAGATACAGCCTGGATTCCCCACAGAAATATCTATATCTTTCAGGCTCTGTCCAGAAACAAGTTTCAGACAGGCAAAAGAGGCATGTTCAGAAAAATATAAATGGATGATCCTCCTAATAAATATCAGCGCCACAGTTTATATTTCACTTTTATTTGCCCATCAGAATTTTACATACAATTTTATCTCCCACCGTGAAGACAGGTAGTCCTGAAATGTTTCTATAGAAAACATAATGTGCAATTGTGTGGGACACAATAAAAACTGATCCAAAGCCCCCAGTGTTGACATTACTGGCACAACCCCTTAATGAAAAACAGAATTTTTTGGCTCTAACATTGAAATTTTCATACAAAGCTGGATTGAGGTTATGGCTGAATAAAAACCACAAGATGGGATCATACCTAGGTCCTAGTGTGTTTATGGTGCTAATTTTCTTAAAATCATACACCTCCATAGAAGGTGCTGACACAGAGTCCCACACACAGTGCATTACACTGAACTGGCAACAGAGCAAACAGGGTAAATGTGAATTAAACATAATGACAGCGGTTGTGCTTTTCATAAAGGTGTAAATGACGACACGTCACAGAGGAAGAAAAAGAAACCGCCTCAGTTACAATTTTTTCAGTCAACACCAGTGGAAGAAAATCAAGCCCTTATTACATACCCTTGTTTAGCCCATTATTACAAATGTTTGTGATGGCAAAGAAGGAAAGCTCAACTTCCTCCCAAAAAGGAAGTAATGAGTATATTAGTCAAAAGAAGAACTTGCAAAGGACTAAAATAGATGACTAGGAGTAAAATAAACCCTGCTAATGTTTTGTTCTACAAACTTCCTAACTCCTTCCTAAGTATTATTCATCTTTATAACTCTACCTGTCATGTCTGATATGTTGCCTAGATTTTTCTGTTTTCTCAAGATTATTTCATTAAATTCGTTGACTAAAGAAAAAGTATATCTGAAAGAAGTCTTAGATTTATTTGAAGTATGCATAATTTTATAGGAGTTCAAAATTTGGAATTTCTTGGAATAAATACTGATTTTTTTGGTTGAACTTCTGTGATTTATAAAGTTTGGATTGATAACTCATGGAGATAGAAGCAAGGCCATAGAAAAGTGTTACAAGAGGTCTCTTTTCAGAACAGTTTATCCTGAATAAAAAGTTTCTTTTACCAGGCTCCACTCTTGCAATGAATTAAAAAGGAATTTTAGAATGAGGAAGCTTTTAGTTCATGTTCAGTGTTAACATTAAAACCCTTACATTCCCAGAACAACAGTATTTACTTTTACTAATTTGATCATCTGCTGCTGCTTTAGGATGATATGCAGATATGTGTACATTGACATCTCACTTTGCTCCATCATACATTGACAAGAACTGTGAGGAAGGTGAGACACACAGTTCTGGTCTAGCATTTCTGTAGCACCCAAATAAAGTAAACAAAGCAGTAAAAGACTTTCCCTCCATTCACATAAGCTTGTTTTTAGAAGCTGGAGTAGAGATTTGCCTCTTGGCAGTGCTAGTAATGTTAGGACATCACCTTAGGATAACAACTTTAATTGTACAACCATAACCTTTCACCCCAATTATGTTTAGCCTGTGTTTATTTATTACTGAAGCCTGATGCACTTTTGGTACTGGGACTTTTTATTTTGCCTTGCCTTTTTCCCTAAGAAAATATGTAATGCCCCACATACAGAACCATTAAAGGTCCCTTGATTTAGGTTCTTTCTCTTTGACAAGTCTAAATACAATTAAAGTGCAACAAAGTCCTGAGAAAACTACTTCTTATTCCACTTTTATTTGTTCATCATGGTTTTTGTTCTCCTTTGTCTTTGTAATGTCACTTCCCACTTTCCCTCCCTTCTGTGAGAAAAAGCAGCCCTAAAATAATTCTATGAAGACCTACAACTTGCTGAGTAACAGTCATTTTATGTTATCACATGACAAACATAACCCAAGACAGAATAAGATGGATATAGTGTGTGACTTAAAGTAGTGCGTATTAATTACAGATTTAAACCGAAACAAAGCAACTTTTCTCAAAACACTTGGTATCTTTACCTCTTCACTACGCCTAGACTTGATTGCTCGTGTCCAGTACCCTGACTGACTGCACTGACTTTAATTATGCTGACTTCAGTATAATAGCTGACTGTTTATTTTCCTGAGTTATGGGAAGGCAGTGCATGAACTCAAAACTAGAGAGCATTTAGTCACTTCTTACCCTCTTTTCAAGGATGTTTTTGTTATAGCATTTCTAATCTTCTTCGGAGACCTCATTCAATCTCAGAACAGGAGGGAGAAAGAAAATACCTACTTTCTCATACTTTAGGCACAATACATAAGATGCAGATGAACAGAACAGAATAACTGTTCCCATTCGACCATGTGCAGGTATAAGTTGCACCCACATTAAGCTTGATTTACCTCAGAGGGCTTTTGCACAGGCACAGCAACTCACTGTTAAGCTGTAAGCAAGGATATTCAGTCCCTAGATCCCAGTTAGTCCAGTGTCTGTGTCTGTAGGTGTCACACCAAAGACACAGGAAATCCAGCTTCTCTAAACAGGGACAGAGAGACCTTTTACTGGATGGTCTAAGATGACTCTATTTTGTGCAAACATCACTGATTTCAAAGGCAGAAAAAGAATACTGCCCTGAAGTTATGAAATTGCAGACGTAGTTAACATAATTTTTTTGGCACCAAGTTTAATTCAAAAGGATTAAATAAGTGTATTCATAGATTTTTAAACCAATCAAATCTAGAAGCCATTTCCTGCATTAATTTCCTAGCTAACTTAATTATACAGCCCCAGGCTCTGGCTCATGATCAATTAACAGAGCTGTAAAAATCTGGAGCCCAAGACTACCACATATTAATCACCACATCTGATGTAAGGAAAACAGCCTTTATTGTGGTTTCTGGATTTGAAATCAAACCAGTATCCACAGCTGATATAGCTGTGCTCTGCTTTAAAAAAAAAAAACCTAAGATTTTTTTTTTAATTAGTACTTCTCATGACTTAGAAAGATGTGGGAAAGATAGATTGTCATATGTAAAACAGATCTGAAGAATATTTAAAGCATAATAATATGCTCATTGTAAACTACTGAGAAAAACTATGCATATCTGCATATCTGGAGGAAAAGAGTTCACTAGTGCAGCCCACCACATAGTCAGATACTGAAAATGTTTAATTATTTTCTTCTTCATGATGCAAAAACTGTCTAGTTCATGCTCTCCAAGCAAATTAATCATAACAGCATGATGAGCAACTCTGCCATGGTGCCAGTTTGGACGCACATTCCCTTTCTGCTCCACGTACATCTCGAGTTCGCAGTGCTTTGCTAGGACAGTGGGCACGATTCTCATTCTGATTTCATTTATCTGTCTTAGCAAGAGAAGAAATGTGCAAGTATCAAAACAGTTGATTCAGGGAATCACCCAACAGCTGAGGCAATCCTATGACTTCCCAGTAAATTCAGACAGATTAAGGCTTCTGCAGAGGGAAGATGCTACCATTGAGGCACAAATGAACTCTTCTATAAATATGTAACGAGTATAAATAGCTTCAACAACATTTAAGGAGAGAACATCCAACCTTCATGGTGAAAGAACCTTTCCGTGGTCAGGCTGATGCATGCTGTGAATATGTAATAGCCTGACAACAAATAACCAATGAAGAAAATCCACAGAAAGGAGGGGGGGAATTAAATACATGCAGACAAAGTTCTAATTATACTGAAGATTATTTAATTTTCCTTCAGGAGAATATTTTCAAAGCAGTATCTTCAAGGCTTAATCGGCAAAATAACAGGGCCTTTTAGACTGCCCTGATCTAAAGGTCCTTTGGAAAGGCTACCAGGGATGCCTCCAAGCAATGAATCATGCTTGTCATTTGCATACATTTAAATGTTATGTTGAACTGGTGCCACAGACACCCCGTAGAGACCAAAGGTGAACCATTCTATTAGAACACACTGTTACAGTACAGCTTTTCCCAATTTACTTTGTTAAGGTGCTTTCTGGAAGGTCAAGCAGTTACACTTATATCTGAGAGTCAGGAAACAAATCATTAAGCTATATGTTAATGCAATTTTTCAGGATACACATATACCAGCAATGCCTCCTTAATACTTAGGTGCTAAAATAGGTCATACCAGATGATCTTAAGCTCCTCAGAGTTAGATGCCTTTATATTTAACTTTCTTTACTCTTCAAAAGGGCTGAAAAAGGAAGCTAAATCTTCTATTTTAAGCAATGACAATATATTAGGGGGATAAGTGGAGCCATCACCTGATGAGATGACTGACTGATGTCATCTACCTAGACTTCTGTGAGGCCTTCAACATGGTCCCTCATGACATCCTTTTCTCTATATTGAGGAGATATATTTGAAGGGTGGACAGTTCAGCAGATAAGGAATTGGCTGGATGGACACGGCCAGAGAGTTGTGGTCAATGGTTCTATGTCCAGATGGAGGCCGGTTCAAGTGGTGTCCCTCAGGGCTCTGTCATGGGACCAGTGCTCTTCAATGTCTTCATCAATGACACAGGCAGTGGAATCAAGTACGCCCTCAGCAAGTTTGCCGATGACACCGAGCTGAGCAGGGCAAACCAAACACCTGAAGGATGAGATGCCATCCAGGGGAACCTGGATGAAACTTCAGAAGTGAGTTCACAAGAACAACATGAGGTTCACCAAGTTCAAGTGCAAGGTAATGCAGATGGGTCAGGGCAATCCCAGACATGAGTACAGACTGGGAGAAGAACCCATTGAGAGCAATCCTCCAGAAAAGGACTTGGGGATGCTGGTGGACAAAAAACTTGAGATGAGCAGGCAATGTCTGCTCCCAGCCCAGAAGCCCAACAGCATCCTGGGCCACATCAAAAGAAGTGTGACCAGCAGGTCGAGGGAGATGATTCTCCCTCTCCACTTGGCCCTCATGAGACACCACGTGGAGTGCTGTATTCCAGGCTGGAGTCCCCAGCATAGGGAAAGACATGGACCTGTTGAAGCAGGTCAAGAGGAGGCCACAAAGATCGTCCAAGGGCTGCAACACCTTTCCTGTGAAGGCTGTTGAGAGCCTTGGGATTGTTCAGCTTAGAGAAGAAAAGGCTCCAGGGAGACTTCAACGCATCCTTTACTAATTAAAGGAAGAAAGATGAGGAGTGACTGTTTACATGGGCAGATAGTGATAGGACAAGGGCAGAATGGTTTTAAAGTCAAAGAGGAGAGATTTAGATTAGAAAAAACTCTGTAACTCAGAGGGTGTAGAGGTGCTGCCCAGGGCAGCTGGGGATTCCCCATCCCTGGAATTGTTCAAGGACAGGTTGGATGGGGCCCTGAACAGCCTGATTTAATGGAAAGTGCCCCCATTCATGGTAGCAGGGTTGGAACTAGATGATCTTTAAGATCCCTTCCAACACTAGCCATTATATGATCTTATGATAAAAACCTTACAAAACTCCAGGGTTTCGTTTTTTTGCTAAATAACCAATTGTGTGTACTCCATAAAATCCTGGGATATCTGGAGTTTTATATATGAGAGCCCCCTTGGTCATTTCATCCGAAACTTGCATATTTAATATATCTTATCATGTTCCTGTAGGGCACAGAGGATTTTAAGAAAATCTCAGTGAACACATAGTTTTTAGGGCAGCCCTATATTTAAATATACATGATTTCTTAGTAACGACAGTGATGGATTTCAGATGCTGTATGACATTTGAAAGCAATGCCTTCTTGATAAGTAAAGACCTCAAGCGCATCACCTCAGATGGGTTTATTTTTGCAGGGGGAGGAAGTAATTATTCTGAATCTTTACATGGCCCTTCACTTGAAGGATAGATTAATACAAGTTTAAAGCAGAAGCAGTTTGACAAAATTCCCTTCAAACTGTCTAGAAAATCTTAAAGATACATAGGCAATTGAAAATTATGAGGGACAGAAAAAGCAGTCCCAAACTGGTATTTCAGGTACCCAGGAACCTGACCTAAACATCAAACTTGAAATGATGAGACGTGAGGAGATGCTCCACCATTCCTACTCATATTAGACTCTGCACAAAAAGGACATAAAACATTTAGGATTTTCTCCCATTTCATACTGGAAACATTGTCTTAGAAGCCCACAGAAGAGACATTGGACATGGGAGTCATCGATTCTGGGCTCAGGCCCAAGGACTGCTACAAGTCTTACTTCTGTTTAATAGCTAGGACATTTTTCTTGGAAGTGAGGGTTTGATCTCCCCCTGCAAGATACATTTCACAGGCGAGTGTTCAACCCAAAAGACTATCATAAATGGTTTACAACCATTGGATGCTACTACTACTACCATTTTATTTCAGAGTATATTAGTTACCCAGCAGGACAGCTCAGCACCTTAAATTCTGTGATTTTAGGCTGTGAATTTCAGCCTCACAGGCACAGTGAAGAGCATAAAACTCAGGAAAAAAGTGGATTGCAGAAACACTTTAGTATTCACCACTTGCTGGTTTAGATGCTCAATCCCATTCAATGCTGACTGTTGTAAATTCAACTCCTTGGCACCTTACTATCCTATATATTGCTCAGGGACTGCAAATATCTAGCTGGGGTTATGAATGCAGCTCCACAATGCAGGTGTGCCAAAACTCAGCTGAATTCTGTTGGCAAGGATAGCTTTTGGTGAATGTTTTCTTCATTTCTCTTTACAGATCCTCACCAAGAAGGATAGGTTTTTCCAGGTTAGAACTAAGAAGGAAATGTCAAGGTTGGTGGGAAATCAGGGATGTCTCGGATGTTCCAGCTTCTGAGATCTCTCTGCCATTTCAACTCTAACATTTAATAGAGCAAGTAAAATAGGAAAACACCTTGTTCGCTTGCATTTTGACAGAGATGTAAGAGGAAAAAAAACCTGATAAGGACAGATGCCCTGACTGTTATACCACTCATCCAGATACTCAACCCATTCTCATGCTTAATAGATGTCTGTGACTCTTTCTCCTTTCTCCATGAGTTTTTTCTTCTGCCTGTCATTCATTATCAGCTGTCTCAATGTTGTCTTTTCTCCGTGATGTAGTTAAAAACACACCTTGTTTTTCTAGTCTACATCTCCATTCCCAGGCAACTAAACCCTCTCCATCAAATGCATGTGTAATTAATTTCTTTTTGAAACAATCTGAGCAATTTCTGAATTATCTTCTTTAATCAAATTATAGCCCTAGCCCAAATTAATCATGTGTTTACCCTCCAGCAGGAGGAAATTTAAATGCATGGTTTCTGCCAAAGAAGTCTTTCAAGCTACATTGATTGGGTAGTCAGTAGGCATAGCATAAACTCCCAGAGCCTCCTTGCTTCCCGTCCCTTTACTTGTGCTATCGCTGGGTGGCCAGACAGATTCTTGGCTGGTGAGAGCAGATGAGCACCACAAGTCATCTCACGGGTCATCGTTTAACCTCACTCAGTCCAGGGACCTCACTGTCTTTTGGTGTTTCTTTTCAATCCTATCTTTTCTATGTGTTATCTGGAAGTTCTTCCTCATATAAGTTTACTCTGTTGGGCTTGGCCTTGCTCAGCAGCAGGTCTATCTTGGACCCAGCTGGCGTTGGCTCTGTAGAACATGGGGGAAGCTTCTGGCAGCTTCTCAGAGAAGCCACCCCTGTAGCCCCCCGCCCCCTCTGCCACCAAAACGTTGCCACAAAAACTCAATACAAGTCATTCAAGGGTAAGAATGTTGCCAAGACATTGATACAGCAGCAGCAATACCACTGACATTTTTGACTTTGTCCTGTGGACATCCCAGAGCTTCCAAATCTGAGATGAATACCCATAATGCAGAGAAATATTTTCTTTATTCTCAGTGTGTTGCCAAAGGGGTAGAAATTTGGACAGTTTGTGTGGCTATGAATCTGTCATCTCTTAAATTTCAGGCATCTGACTTACTGACCCCAGTGATATTCTTTTAATCTAGTTGATTATATAATGCATGTGAATTTCACATATCCTAAACATACCTCAATGTCTTCTGTTATCTTTCTTACGCTGCTTTTCGTCTGAGATCAAAAGTTGTGAGATCTTAGCAGATGCCACTTAAAGATACGAAAAAATGGGGGCCAAAAAAATATTTTGATTGTATGAAAACTGAACTAGAAGAAATAGTCAAAATATGTTGAAAACCTTATATGCTCTGGTTTTAGGTTTTTGAGAGTTTGGGGGTTTTTTTTAAGAATATTGTCGTGAGGTTTTTTGCACTCAGTTATCAGGCTTCAATTCCTTGCACTCAATTGGCAAAACAATATGTTCTCAGGTTTACATGTTGCAAAATTAATTTTTCTGACTCAAATATATGCCTTGAGATGAAATAGAATTAGTATGAGTTCAGAGCTGTATATATCTGCTTTCAAAATCTGTTACTTCCTATTTTTTTTAAAAGAAAATGACTGAAGCCACAGGCCTTAGAACAAGATTTCAAACAAAAAGGTAGTAAGCAAGTTTACTAATCTATCCAGGCAGCAATTTTCTCTTTTTTTTAAAGCATATAATAGCTTATTAACATAAAAGAACCCTGTTTTCATGCTGATAATATTAAGTTAGTTTGCTTTGGTTTTAACAGTACCTTAGAAAAGCACAATTGATTGGTTTAGAGCACAATGTTGCAAGGTGCACCAACTACCCTAAACATTGAAATGTAAAAATTGTGATAATAGCATAGAAAGACAGAATAGTTTTTGTACAAAGGTACAATTTAAAAAAAAAAATGTTAGAATTAGCATCATTCCACAAATAACATGATTTTTTTTTACATGAATTATGTTTCCTTGTACTTGTTCTGCCTCAGGACAACATATAGAAAGCATTATTTTATCATAAAGGAAAAGTCTATATTTTTTCTATAGTAAACCTTTCACATTCTCTCTATCACTGCAGGTTATTGTGTTAACAAATAAGGTAGTGTGGTTTTGGTGTTGCTTTGACACTATATCACTACACCACTGTCTGGGTTTGAGACAAATTATGAGGAAACATCTGAAATGAATGGGTCCTCTAATAGAAGGCAGGTTTCAGCAGCCCCACCCTCACCAGGTGTTATGGGTTTAAAACTTGGTTAGATGGACAGGTTGTTAAACCAATTAGAAAGCTGGTAACGCCTCTGCGATGCGCATATTTGACGGTGTCAGGCGCACAAGTTTTAGCTTACTCCCTGCTCCCTGCAGGGGAGGAGGGGAGCTCCCGAGCTCCATCTCAGAGCTGGGCCCGGTGGGGCCCGGCTCTCCCCCCGCCGGCAGCGGCGCGGCCCAGCAGAGCTGGCAGGGACCAGGCCACCGGGAGAAAACACCACCCCAAAGTTGCGAGCAGCTGCGAGGCTGAAACCCCACACTGAGNCACTGAGCCGGAGCAGGCAGCTGAGAGTCATCTGAAACCACCATGGCCCGTGTAGACCCATCAGGGCCTTCACTGCAGCCGGCCCAGTTCACACTGATGGGGAGAAAAACACCAAACAGCC
>VZTA01012483.1:426486-508567 GCA_013398855.1 Mohoua ochrocephala | reverse complement strand
TTTTGTCTCAAACCGGGACAGACTTTCATCAGATTGGTTGCTTAGTCTCCTGCATATTTTCTTCACCTGATTGTAATTTATCTTTCTTCTCTCTAACCTAGGATTCCAGTGTGTTATCAAGATCACATTATCCTTGTAACTTCCCTGTAGGCTTTTGTTCTTGGCAGCCAACAGATATTCAAGTTAATTCTTGTGCTAATCACGGAGGAAATAGATGCAACAAATCAAAAAAAGAGATTCTTGGGGGGTTAACATTTTATTGGAAAAGGAATGGGGTGAGAGTTCTACAGATATATTTCTGGCATAAGTTTCTTAAAACAGAAGGGAACTTGCCAAGGGAAGATGCATACATGTTTATGTATGATCAATCAATGGATGCAATAAGGATTTTTTTTACATTTCACTTGCTTGAAAAGTGACCAGCAGATTTCAGCTGGCTGACAGATTGTTTTGATAAATCTTTGGGAATTTTTTGGTATTTTCATCTCAGTGGCATTCTCTGGCAAGCACACAAAAGAGATGTCCCCTCTAACACCCAACTCTCAGCTTGCATTTTGTATGTGGATACGATTCTCCTTTCTGAATCTGCAAAACCTCTAAAATCTCCATTAAAATGCACTGTAAACCTCCTCTCTTTGGGAGTACCATGGAGCTACGAAAAGACGACTGTAAAAGCGAAGCCAGGATAAATAAACCTTATTCCAAATGAGTGTGGATTGGCAAGCTTAAGAATCATTAATTTTGCCTTAGTGAAAAAGAAGGAAGATGGAAATCCACGGGAGAGAATTAGGTTGGTTCAAGCAATACACCAGTGCTGTAACCCTACTCTAGGCCTGTGTGCAATACACCCATAGGGAAATAAGGCTTTACAGCATGAAGATTTTATCAGCCTGCGTTTCTGTGACAGCCAGAGTGCTTGTGAGTGGAGGAAGCTGGCAAGAATTACTTGTGGTGTTCCAAATGAGTGTCACTAAGATCTTTGTGCCCTATCTATCTGGCCTCTATGTGCCACATATAACAAATGTATACCTATGAAAGAGGTGTCTGTATTTTGGTTTGAAAACTTCTGCTAGCAAAGAGAGGCTCCAGGGCATCATGGCTCCTGTCACAAGCTCCTGTGGTGAGAACAAAAAAATTTAAAAGCTAGGTTTGACCCTTTTCATCCCAGCCATAAAGCGAACATGCAGATCTGCTGTCTCAATGCCCTTCTCCTACTGTTAGTGCTTGGTCGTGATGCAGGGAGGTGAGGTGAGGAGGAGCCTCTCAGAGCTCCAGGGATCTTTATTTATCTGGTTAGTTTACTTAGCATTTGACTGAAATATCTGTTCAGTGAACTGGAGCAGTGCTAGATGAGGACATGAATTGTTCCGTTTGGAAAGAACTGAGAGTCTTTTGGTAAATCAGTGCTACCCGAATAAAGTCCCAAGGACTTGCCTATTGGTAGGCAAGAGATGATTGTGTAAAGATTTGCACTCCATAGCCTTTCACAAAGGATACGGTGCTCCTCCACACCTGCAGCAATAGCTGAGGGCTGGGCAGGACAGGCTGTTTTCTCACAAGGCGGAAAAACATCTTGGAGTTTCCTGCTTTTCATGTGAGTATTGTCATTTTTGGCTATGTCTAGCTCATAGACAAACAGGTTTATAAATTTCAAATGTGATTGCTTTTGCAAAAGCAAAGAGACCTTGAACTAGAAACTTTTAGGACCTTCCTTAGTCAAAACCATGTTTTGCTTACCCCAGAGAAAGCTGAAAGTTTCTGTCTCCCACTACACTAAGCTTCCACTTTCACCCTTGAATTAAACTGAAATTCAGGACTGTGGGTTGTTGCAAGTCCAGAAAACATTGTTTCCTGGTCTTGGCTTCTGGCTAGTGGAGCAGTTCACTTGTTTAATCCCATTGGGACTGGATTTGCCGGAAAGATTTGTGTTTAGTCTTAGGTTTTTGATAAATGCATCTTCTAATGTGTTCCTGGAGGAAAGCAATTTGCATTCAGCTGCATGAGGGACACAGATTTTCTGCTTTAGCCTCCTCTGTCTCAGGTTCACTTTGCTGTGATGTGCCTGGCACAGTTAGATTCTCATTGTTTGTGAGAGTCAGTTTTTGATAGATCTTTATTTACCAGCCTCAAAAAACCAAATCCAGTCTACAGAGGACTCTGGGATCTCGTCTTGTGTACAACTCAACACATGACCCTAAGCAATACTTGTGTGTGTGTAAAACAGTGGCTAAAGGAAAAGCAAAATTAGAAATGCGTTTGAGACTCTGGGGAAGCAGGAGAATCTTGGCATCTCTTTCTTAATGATGTTTCTTTGTTTGACTCTCATTGGCTTTAATGAAATGTTGCTCGTTATCTTTCAGTCTACAGTCTCACCTATCTTAGAAATACTGGTGATATAGTGATTCATTCTCATGTGATTTTAAATAAATTATCTAAAAATTTTATCAGAACCTTTTTTTTCTTAATCTAATGCAGCTGAGAAGTTAAAATCCCAAAGGAGCTCACTTTCCATATTTTCCTTACAATTTTTTTTTTTTTTTTTACATACCGGCTGTAAGGACCAGAAAGAAATAAAAAAAATGTTTTTTCTCAGTTTGACAACTCTTAAATCTGTTTGGTTTCTTAAAAGATATTCCTTAAAAATCTAATGTTTTGCTTTTCCCTCATGGTGTGGTCAAGTGCTTGAAGTATGACATTAACAAAAAATAATGGTTTCTTTCCTGAATTGGTGTTCAGTCTTTAATATTGCATTACTTCTACTACTACTAGTAATGATAATAATAATAATAACAACAATATTTTAGAGGGTTTAGTCTGGTTTTAGCAGTTATGAATTATGTCAGTTGTATTTTATCACTTGTGAAAAAGGTGAGCTGTATTGGTTTCCCACACAAATAGATGAGAGGGTGAAATATGCATTCAGTTTTCTTTCCTGGTGAAAGGCATTCTCCCAAATATTAGACATGTAGGAGAAATGCATGTAATACACCACATTGTTATGGAAGTTCATTGTTCCTCACATTTCTGATGGCTGCCGGACGGGGACGTGTACATCACCTGAAGAGAGCATGGCACTTGCCACAAGCCACGTGGCCACCTGGAAACAGTCCCTGGCAAGCTGCTTCCACTCTGCTAAACTCAGCCTGAAGGCATCAAAGGTGGCTTCCAGCTCTGTTGGGTGCTGTCTCTGTGTGGCTGTTTGCACCATGAAGCTCACAGTGGTGAAGTGCTGGGGTTTGTATCATACTTGAGAAACAGCCCTCAAACTCAGATGCCTATTACAGGCCTTCAGGATGAAAACTGGCTGTGTAATGTGAAACATCACGGTTGCCTTTTGTAGCTGCTGATACAGGTGCAGGCTGATCGGCACCTTGCTCTTATCAGGGTGATCAGAGAAGCTGCCTGGGGACATCCGTTCTGCCAGGTGTATGGGGAATATTGTGCAAATGCCATTAGTCACAGAATAAGATGGGTGGGAAGGGACTCATCAGGATCATCGAGTCCAACTCCTGGCCCTGCACAGCACCATCCCCAAGAGTCACACCATGTGCCTGAGAGCATTGTCCAAATGCTTCTTGAACTCTGTCAGGCTGGTGCTATGACCATTTCTTTGAGGAGCCTGTTCCAGTGCCCAGCCACCCTCTGGTGAAGAACCTTTCCCTACTAATCAGTCTAAACCTCCCCAGACACAACTTCAGGCCATTCCCTTGGGTCTTGTCACCAGAGAGAAGAGATCAGTGCCTGCCCCTCCTCTTCCCCTCATGAGGAAGTTGAAGCTGCAATGAGGTCTCCCCTCAGTGTCCTCCAGGCTGAACAGACCAAGCAACCTCATCCGCTCCTCACACAGCTTCCCCTCCAGACCCTTCACCATCTTTGTTGCTCTCCAGTGGACAATCTCTAATAGTTTAATGTCTTTCTTACATTGTGGCACCCAAAACTGCCCCCAGCACTGGAGTTGAGGCTGCCCCAGCGCAGAGCAGAGCAGGACAATCCCCTCCCTTGCCCGGCTGGCGATGCTGTGCCTGACATACTCCAGGACACGGCTGATGGGCCAACTAGGAGCGTGAATTGTGGTTGGCCTACTCTAACACAGGCTGTGATGCCAAAAGCTACTGTTCCTGGCCAGCACTGAGGAGCAGCAAGGCATCAATTCACAAAGATAACACTCAAATATGTGCATAGGGGAAGCTGATGAACTAAGGCAGTCTGGTGACCTTTCCTGCAGTCTTTTACCAGGTCAGCAATTTCTAGATGTGTATTTTGTTTGAGGCCTAGACCATTTGGCGGTCTTTATTTCTGCTTAATTAGCTGCATGATTTAAAACTATTTGTAGCCCCCTAATGAACTGGGAAATACCCAGCAGTTGTTAGCAGCTGGCTGGGATTTTAACAGCAGCCATGTGCGTTCAGCAGAACAGCAATAAAATAGTGAGAAGAAAAGTCTGGCAGTACTGCCAGGGGTCAGGACATGTGAGGGCTATCCTCAGCTCTGTTAATGATCACCATGAGCAGAAAAAAAAATTGCAGCTAAACAGCCTTGTTAAGTGACAGTGACAACAAAGGCTTTGACAGAAGGCCCTGCACCCTGTGAAAGAGGATTTGAACTAAGACACTGGATTTGGACTGGAGCAAGCAGCTGAGGGTGTGTTCCCATCACATTTTCAACAAGTCCCTAGCCCTGACAAAATTTTTGAGGGAAAATTTGTCAAAACTCTCAGGCATTAAATTGACCAGCCATATTATTCAGCCCTGTGGAGTTTCACTGAGAAGTGGACATTACTACTCTTGGGTGGTGGTAAATCTACTTGTTCTGGTTGTGCCTGTGCCTTACAGCTCAGCCCTCTGAATATGTTTTGCTCATCGCCACTTCAATGCTTTCCCAGACAAAGCAACTGAGCCTGTATCCTCATTTCCCTGGGATCTGGAGGTGTCCTCCAATGTTTAACAGTATGTTGTTTAAAAAACAACAATCTCCCACAGCTTCAGTCTGTTCCCTTGGAAATTCCTCCTTCATACAGAGATTCTCAGTTACTGCTGTGATGCAGATTTTCATAGAATTGTTTTGTCCCCTCCTGAAACCCCAGATCACAAGTCTGCCCCATCTCTCAAGAATATTTTTAGCACCAGTCTGTCAAAAGATCTAATATATATCTTTATAATTAAGACCAGTATATTGAGATGTGGTCTATAACACTTGATGCTCCACTTTAGCCAATCTGCAATTTAACAAAACTAAATACAGACCACCATCTCAGCATGCCTACTTTTTGCAGCTGACTTTCCTGTTTGGATCATATATTCCTAAGTTTAGAGGTTATGGAGAACAGTTACAATGTTGCTGAACTTGTGTTTCAGTGATGAGTACTTCAGGAAAAGAAGCACTATGTATGAAAGAAACTATATGTAGTCTATAAAGTGAAAATGCTGTTCAGATGCATAAAAGACTTGGCTGGGTGAGATGTCTGTAGGAAGGCTGACAACAGGGGCTAAGAGCATTCCCTTAGATCATTCTAGCTCTTTAAGAAGGCCACCCCATCTCTGCTCCAGAGAAAGATCCTTTTTCCTGTATCACAAACATGAATTCTTTTGTGAGAGTCAGATTACATTTTGGATGTATGTGATAAAAGGTAAAGAGTTGCCTTACTGTCTGTCAGTGCACCTTTGAGGCCAATATGAAATACATCTGACTCTGGGTTTAGGTTTTTCAATCCATAAATGCTCTTCACGTGTCCTTTTAACCCACATTTGTGGGACATTTTGTTGCCTTTGAACAAAATTCTCTCTGGAGATCCGTGCTCACTTCCCTTTTCTATCTCAGGTGCTAATTATATTATGCGGAGCCTCCTCCCAGCACGTTTTATTTTTGGGGGTAGATGGATTTCTCATGTTTTGTTTTAATCAGGTCAATATGCACATAATACAGGGACATTTATTTTACTGTGGGTTTTTTCAAATGCTCTGAAAAATCTGCCTGCAGCCACTGTATAATACCCTGGTGCAGTTTTGTTATGAAAATGGTACCTAAAGGAAACAGAAATAGCAAAGAATAACTGCATCGCTGTGGGAATTTAAATGTGTCTGTTCTGGGTAGGCTTTCATAGTTCAAGCCAGGGCTTCCTAGGTCTCTTTCCTTGAATAATTTTCTGGGATTTGACATCAGCAGAGCCCCTTGCTAAGCCAAGGAAAGTATCATAAGAAATCAAAGCAGGGTATAGGCAATCTACTTCAAGCAAAGACACGTGGAAATTGAGAATTTATCAGTCCCTTTGATTTCCTGACAATGTGATTGGGGATGCACCTGTCACACACAGGAATGGAAGGTCTCTCAGGTAAGGGAGATGTAGTGTTCTCTGCAAAACTGAGACTGCTTCTTCTGAGCACCTTCTCTTTCCAACCTGAGTGTGCTGTTCCTGGAAGATGACTGCCCCCATGATCTCCAGGTGTGACAGTGGCTGCTGCTGTTTTGGTGTGGGAATCATAGAAAATTTGCATTCTAATATCAAAACTAAGACACTAGTAATCAGCTTTTTCCTCACTGCAACCAGAAATACTCTTCCCTGACCTTGCCTGTCTTCCAGTCATCAGAGGTTTGTGAGTCTTGAGCATAGGAAAGCTGACCTGAAACTCATAACCTCTTTCAGATGCCCACTTTGTACTGTAAATAACTCTGCCAGAGGGATTGACAAATTTTTCATGCATTTGAGGCTTTTTCTCCTCTTCTGCTGCCACAGTTTGTATCTTTCCCCATTTATTTATCCAGCTGGTTTGGAAACAGACTTCTTTAATGAGTGGGAAGCTTCATCCCAGAGGATCTCTGTCTTACTTCTCCCCCTTTTATTGACTGTTGTTTTGTTTTTCCTTTTTCTGCCTTCTCCCATGTTTAGTATACAACTTTCAGACAGTTCTTGGCATAAATATCTACATTTTGAAAGTAAGTTGAACTTTAAGAATTGTCTTTTGGCTTTCAGTCATGATAGTCTAATCAACCTTGACTGCAGTTTTAACCACCGTCCCTTCAAGTCAGTTGTGTTGTCTTTATCTTTTTATCCGTGGTGTGTACTTCTGGTTTTTGCAACGTGTTCATCCTCTTCAGGACAGTGGCAACTGCCAACCAATTTGACTGAGCTTCTTCTGGGAGAGACAGCAGCAATGGAGAGGGTATCTTATGGAAGCAGCTTTCACAACCATTTCTGTCAAAGTGGCATAAACCACCTACAGCAAAAGCTTTTTCCTTCTGAGGTCTAAGTATCTTCCCCAGCTCCTTCTGGAGCTCTTCCTTTGGGAAATGGTTCTTTGGCCTGTCTTGGCCAAAAGTATACCCCAACTCTTTCCCTCCCGTTTTTCTATTTTCCTTCTAGAGAGAACTCTTGTGTAAAAAGGAAATCTATGACAGTATATGAAGTGCAAGGCTCCTCAGCTCTCTGTAATGCAACTTCATAGTCAGTCTTTGAGGAAACTGAGAGAGTTTTAAAAGCCCTCCTACAAGTGCTGTTGTCAAAAATTACCTTACGTTCAAACAACATTTTGTGTGTGTTTGTATCATCCCTTACAAATCCGACATGTCTGTATTTAAATCCCTGTCTTTCCCACTCTGAGAGTATTTCAGCTCTGTTGGAGCTTTGAACCAATCTGGGTTTTTTTAGTTCACTTTAGTCTAACTAATTTGTGCCAGTCTGTAATCTCTCAAAGTCTAAACGAGGCCAGTTTCATTTCAGCACAGTAGACCAGCTCACTCCAATTGAAATTTATGTCAGCCATCAAAAATACACACCCTCACAAATGTTACTTTTTGCTCTTTTATTTTTACTTGCCTGACAGGGAAGTCGCCCTAACAACTCTTCTTTCCTGAAAATTACAGACAGAAATGGGATTTTAAAACATAGTTAATATCGGTCCTGAAATTATCTTTCGTCTATTGTTGATCCTTCATCTATGGTTGATGGACGTTCATAGCTGTTAAGTCTGGGGGACTGTTATGGTTCTGGAATGTGACTTAATAATTCCTACATTAGTCTCAGTAACTTGTGGTGGGATGCAGAAATATTACTGCAAGTTAGCTTAATATTTTTTGTAACCTGTAGGTGAACTGATGTCCTTTTGTGATACTCAAAATTGTAAGGAACAGTGGATCTTCCTCACTGAACAAAACTGTTGAAATTGTAACAGCTTTGATAGAAAGCTCAAGCATACATAACTACTTGCAAACATGTATATATGTGTATAGACTGGGCAATGAAGAGCTAGAAATCAGTGCCATGGAAAGGGTGCTGGGGGTCCTGGTCAGTGGCAAGTGGAACACGAGTCAGCAGTGCCCTGGCAGCCAGGAGGGCCAAGCGTGTCCTGGGGGGCATCAGGCACAGCATCGCCAGCCGGGCAAGGGAGGGGATTGACCTGCTCTGCTCTGTGCTGGGGCGGCCTCACCTCGAGTGCTGGGGGCAGCTCTGGGCACCACAGTATGAAAAAGACACTAAACTATTGGAGAGCATCCAAAGGAGGGCCAGGAGGATTGTGAAGGGTCTGGAGGGGAAGCCGTATGAGGAGCCGATGAGCTCGCTTGATCTGTTCAGCCTGGAGGACACTGAGGGGAGACCTCATTGCAGCTTCAACTTCCTGATAAGGGGAAGAGGAGGGGCAGGCACTGATCTCTTCTCTCTGGTGACAAGATCCAAGGGAATGGCCTGAAGTTGTGTCAGGGGAGGTTTAGGTTGGATGTTAGAAAAACGTTCTTCACCCAGCAGGTGGTTGGGCACTGGAACAGGCTCCCCAGGGAAGTGGTCACAGCACCAACCTGCCTGACTTCAAGAAGCATTTGGACAATGCTCTCAGGCACATGGTGTGATTCTTGAGGTGTCCTGTGTAGGGCCAGGAGTTGGACTCAATGATCCTGATGGGTCCCTTCCAACTCATCAGATTCTGTGATTCCGTGATTCTATGATTATTATACTTTTTGTCTGCCCATGAAAAAAGCAATTATAACTGCAGACCAGTGGACAGAAGAGAAGCAAGAAGTCAAGCAAAGCAAGCATTAAGTGAAAACCCTGAGGGATGAAAGGGAATGTACAAAGAGAGGGGGTTGAGTTCATTGTCAGCTAGATGGAAGTTGAGCACAGTGAGCAAATAAGCTATCTCCTACTGTGTTCAGAGAAATGGATTTTCTAGTACACTCATTGTAAATAACAAGACCATGTAAGAGATGTGCATCCTCTATATCAACTTCTTTCTTAGAATAAAATGACATTTTGACCCTGAATTTCTGCTAACTTCTTGGGTGAGAAGGGACTAACAATATTTGTGCCTAAACAATCTGGTCCTGATTTTAAATGTATTTGCTGCTGGAAAATCTGACACCTTGTGATAAACTGTTCAAATCATTACATATCCCCACTGTTTAAAAATGTGTACTGTAGTTATAGGATTTCAAAGGAAATTGAGAATGGCCTGAGGGAAGAACTGATGAGAAGTCTGTAGTTATCTGCATTTAGAAACAAATGAATCTTTGGAAGCCTTTTTTGGCTACTGTTTGCCTTTTATGCATGTATCTTTTTTTTTTTTCAAGTTGTAACTTTTTTCTTGGAAAACATCATCTCTTTATTTGACAGGCTGCCACTCACCACCTTCCCCCAAAAAGTCAACCATTGACACTTTCTTCTTCATTTTTATTTGCAGCCAAAAATGTTTGGATTAAGCTTTTGACAGTAGTCAAGAAATTTTGAAGATGGCAGACACTTTCCGTGAAAGCAGTTATTTCTGTAAGCCTGTTTATTTCCTTCTAAGCCTTGCTGAATAGTATCAGAATTCATTTTCATCACTGACAAAATCTGAATTCTGGAGGTGTCACTAAGCAGATCTCTGATTGGAGTTTTATTTCCATGCTATTTGATTTCTGAAGTCATTCCAAACACATTAAGATGGGGAAAGAACAAGTTCAAAGATATAAACAAAGTAAGGAGAGCAAAATGGACAGAGAAAGGAAAAAAATGAAAAAATGCTTTCTGTAAAATAGTAGAAATAGAGTGCATCTGTTTATCTGCAGAAGATACACTGGCTTTGGTTAGTGGTTGGCGAAAGACTACCTCCTTTGGTTTTTTTTAATAATCTATTTCTTTTTTGTTTGTATTTTTAAAATCTCTTAATCCCTTTTATGTCTTATTTGCTTACTTTTCATTCCCCATCCCTCCTTTTTTTGGGCAGGTAATTTTAGACACAATTCTTCACTGCTGGCTTGCCAGACTCTTAGCCTTTTGACAAGTTTTTTGAAGTCAAATATAAAAAATTAAGACAATATAAATGACTAAGACAATGCTGGTGTGTGGAGTGGTTATGTTGGCTTTTTTTCTAGCTTGAAAATTACAGGTGCATTTCATGCCTGTTCTTTCCAGACTCACATTTGTGGTTATAAATGAGTATTAGTTGATTTGGGCTAGTAATTTTTCTATTCATTCTCCATTCTCTACAAAATTGAAGTTAGAAAGAGCTGTCCCAAATTTTCACCTTGGCTGGTAGAGTCTCTCATTGTCGATGACAAACTGAAATGTTCCATAAAAACTTTGTTACTTTATGACAGGACATGCTGTCATGGTGTAACCTCAGATGGCAACTAAGCTCCATGCAGTCACTAGCTCACTCTCCTCCCAGTGGGATGGTGGAGAGAACTGGAAGGGTAAAAGTGAGAAAAAACTTGTGGGTGAATGATATAGGTAAAGTAAAACAAGGAATTCCATTTCCCATGGGCAGGCAGGTGTTCAGCCACCCACAGGAAAGCAGGGCTCCCTGATTTTTAAAGAAAAATGCCATTCCTCAGAACATCCCCTCCTTCCTCCCTTCTTCCAGCTCTATAGGTTGAACATGATGTCGTAGGGGCACGGAATGTCTCTTGGGTCAGTTGGGGTCAGCTGTTCTGTTTGTGTCCCCTCCCAACTTCTTGTGCACCCCCAGCCTCCTCGCTGGGGGGGTTGGGGTGAGAAGCTGAAGAGCCCTTGACTCAGCACCACCCAAGACAATGGCGCATCATGAACGTTATTCTCATCCTAAATCCAAAACATAGTGTTATACCAGCTACTGGGAAGAAAATTTACTCTATCCCAGCTGAAACCTGGATATGTGCTAATGCCTTTGTGTGGAGTGGAAGTAGTTTACGCATTTCCTAGGCCACACTCGTATCAGTACCAGGGGTTTATTTAATTTGTTGTTTCCCCCTCTCAGTTCACCGTGTGTTTCTCGCTCATTTTGTCTCTTCCTTGGGCTCTGTGCCATCCCCCAGTCTGTTCCAGAAGCTCTGTGTTATCATGTCATCGTGTTTGCTAATCTTTTCTTCTCAGCCATCTGGAAGATAGGAGTTCTTTCGCTGAGTATCTAAACAAAACAGTCTCCTCCTTCTGCTATCCCATCAGTGACATCTAAAGTGAAATACTTCATTGGTTTATCTTGGGCCTGATCCTCCAGTAATTTTTGTTAAGAATTTGGCCAATGCACTGAAGTTTGTGTGATGATTTTCTTCATTTAAAAAATAAAAAAAAAAAAAGGCAGAGGAGAGCAAACTCTTTCCAAGGGTGGTATAATAGGAGATTACTTGCCCCTTTCCGGTGAGATTCTGGTTGCAGTGCTGTGCTTACCTTTTCCTAGCACTATGACAAAGTTGTAAGTAAATTAGAGGAGGTCCAGAATCCAGAATGCAAGAGTAAGAATGACAAGAGATTTAGAAGTGACCTGTGAGGACAACATGAGGAATTTTCCTTTATTTTTTACCCCCTCCCCATCCAAAAAAGAGAAGACAGCCTACACTTATGGCCTCCAGGATAGCAAGGTCTGTCATAAAGAGGTCAGCAATTACTTGTTCTGCAGGTTTGTGATTGTAGAGAAAAAACAAAATCTGCAAGTTTGCAATAGAGATTAGCTCCTGTATTAGAAAAACTGTATTTATAAGGGTAGCCAAGTGGTGAAACAGACTGACTAGGAAGCCTGTGAACCTGCCTCAGGAAGAATGGGTGTAACACAGTCTTGTCACAGATGCTCTAGGAAGTGTTTTGCCTGCTTTGTGTCAGGGGACCTCTTCCATCTCTGCAGTTCTGTGGGGAGAAGAGTGGTTACGCTGGAGGCAGCACACTGGTGGTTGCTGTCAGCCGGGTCTTTGATCTGCAGGCAATTCCTCTCCTGGCTGAAGTTGATGGCAATACTGACACGTTGCCATGAGCTCAGAATGGCCTCATTTCCCACACCAACATTAACAAGCTGCTGATCTCTTCTGCCTGGAGTATCCCCTTACATTCTGTGCTGTTTAAGGGGTCTTGGGTTACTGCTAAGCAGACAAAAAACTGCTGCTAGAGCAAAGAGCAGACTTGATTCTGTTCCTCCTTCAGTAGTTAGCAGTCATCACCATTACCACAAGACTGGATGTCAACATGTAGCCCAGTCAATGAGGAACACTGAAATATGTTCTGGCCGAGATTCAGGTGGAAGAAATGCTACCTTGGTCCCAGAGCCAACCATTAGGACAGAAGGACAATGGTGGCATTCAGGCTGTCTGACACTGTCTTCCTGTGTTTCTGCCAAAGACATCCTGGTATCATGGCTTTAGTAAACCTTGTGAAGTCCTGGGATCTCTGATTCAGTAATCTTTCTCTATGAATGAAACCCCCTGTTTCTCCCCAGGGTTAATTTCTTTCTTTCTTTCTAATTTTTTTTTTCCTTTCCTGTCTCTGGTTGAAGGATAGAAGGATAGGATTGCAGAAAGATTTTCACTGGAAAAAAGGCTGAATGGAGTACCCTTTAGTCATTGTTGTTGTTGTTGTTTGCTTGTGGTTTGTTTTGTGCTGTGGGGTTTTTTGCAATAGGCAGTGAGTGCTCAGGATTCATACCCCACTGCTGTGGTAAATATCAGCTCTCCAGTTATTGAACATCTACCCTCTACTCTGTAACACTGCTTTGCTTAGGAATGGCACTGTTCCCCCTTGCTTTGCCACTATTAAAACCGTGCTTCTAATGAAAGTAAGATTTTGTTATCTGCAGGCCTGAGGTGGTAACGTTTTTCTTCTTTGTTTTTCTCAAGAAGGGATTAATGTGCATGCTTTAGTGCCTAGCATTCATTACAAATTCTGTACCTGTGCTTATTTCTGCTTCTCTGCTACTTATTTGGGCAGGATTGCTTTCCCTCAATGGACCCCACCCACCAGAATGGGAAAGTGTAGGAGATAACCCATCACCTTACCTAGGGAATCTTTCGGATCAACAGCCAGCCTGCTGGCGACCTACTCAGTGTCTGCATTACTGTGCATGTGATGGATCATACATTCCTGGCTGGCTTTCAGATGAACTGATCCACTTGCCTTATCTGCAGGCAGGAGTGAGAGCTTCCTTCCATCGACTGTCTCAAAAAGTCCTCCCTGTCACATCACTCAGGGAAGCATTTTTCATTGGGAGAAGCAGAGGAAGCACCTGCCCTGCTTGAAGCATCTGCTGCTTGTAGAGCATGGCTTCAGTGACTGCTGGCATGAGGAGACAGTCCCAGCTCTGCTCTCCATGTCGGAAATACAGACACCAGAGGGAGACAAAGCGAGGGAGAAAGTAAGGTCAACAGCCAGGACAAGTGAATTAGGAGAGTGGAAGTGGGAAGTGCTGTAAATATCTGTGGGAAGGGGAAAGTGGCAGAGAAGTTTGAAAGAGGAAAAGAATTAAGAGAAGAATATGGGTGAAAGCCAGTGAAATAAGGAGTAAAAAAACCCAAGGGACTGGCTGATGGCTAGCAGCTGGATACGTGGTACAATCCCAGCTAAATTTATGTATTAATTTATTCTTTAAATCCTATGTTGCTGTTTTCTCTATCCTGATATTTTCTTGGTGTGAACTTAAATTTTAGGACTCTTCTTCAGGAAAAAGAGTAAAACAGAAAACCAATAATTAAGAGATGTTATTAGGAGGAAAAAATTGTCAGCTTTTCAAAGCTTCTTTTACAGGTGAAAATGTTTAGAAGGAAGTATATTTTTCATTTGTCACTTAGATGCCTTATTCACCTTGTGCTGCTTCCTTGAAAGTGGATCTCCAGCCAGCCATTCATTACCTGCTCTCCAAACATTCTTTCCAGCCTTTCTAAGCCTTGGCACTTTTCCATTTCTCTGCTCTCATTTTAAAAAGTTACTTCTGTTGTTACATATCCAGAATAGTAATCTTTCTGATACCAAGCAGCAATATATTTTCAGGAATGTCTGTTTAACTGCTTAAAAAGCAACAGTTCATGTTTCACTATTGCTTTAAAAAATGTTTTGTTAGCAGGTCTTTGTGGTTATTATTTTTGGAGCGTTCTAAAACATGATATTTTGGGTGTTTGTCTTTTTCTTTGATGATTCTTTGAGTAGTTATAAAGTCTGCAAAACCCACATTAAAAACTGTAGCTAACGAAATGGGGAAAAGCAAGACTCCGAGGGTAAAAAGCAGAGCAGGTGAGCTGGGAGGCCAAGAAACTGGGTGGTTTGGCAAAGTAGCTTGACGGCTGGAAATTTCAAGACAAATTAGGAGGAGCTCTGGGATCTAGACATGCAGTCTGCACTGAATATCTTTGTCTCCTGTTCTCCCACCCTACAGATGAGTAATCTCCAGTGATGTCAGTGGGCGTTATCCTCACGTCCTGAGGGTAATAGATTGGGCCCCCATAGTGTAAGTAATGCCTCATTTTCTCTTAAGCTGGAAAATCATCTGAGTTTCCCTTTAATGTTCCACAAGGGAGCTGTGGAGAGGGAGGAAGAAAGGTTTAATATTCCTTTCTAGTTGCATCACTTGCGTGTTTCGCAGTCGAGCTGCAGAGTACAACCGCAGATTTGGAATTGTTTAAATGACAACAGAGTTATTGCTTAGCTTCTCAAATATTTTGGCTGTTTAGCTACTCAGTCAAGCTGCAGTTCTCCCCCCGACAAATGCACTCATGGGAGAGCAAATGGCAAAGAACTCGAACAGCCCGAAGTAGAGTGACTGTGCTTTTGGCAGGGAGGTGCCAGCTGTCATTGGAAACAAGTCCAGAATTTGTTGTGAGGATCGTTCTAAGGAAAGTGGATCTTCATAAAGGTTATAAAAGGAATGCAGCAATTCAGCAGTGTTTAATAAGGATGTTTATGCTACTTTATATTGTAAAAAAGGTTAGTTCATAAACTACTTCTGACAATGAAGTTCCTTGTTCTATACAAATATACACACACAAAATTTGAGGGAAAAAAAGGTGTCCTGATTCTTTAGGCTCATGAGCCTTGAGTGAATTTCATTAAAAAAAAAAAAAAAAGGAAAAAAAAAAATCCAAGTGTGTGCTTAGAGAATGTGGAAACCTAAACATGTGAAATTTTTATGAATTATGAAAATGGGTGCTGCACTGTAGGAAACACCCAAGGAAAATCTGTAGCTTTCTAGAGGAAGTCTGTCACTAAGTTAGATGCTTTTCAGATGTTTAAGGGTCCATCCTTCATGTAAATGTTTAGTTTCACTTAGAAAAGAATAAAGGGAAGGCTGGGAAAGGTGGGAAGGAATGACTAGAACAAATGTTAACTTTGGAGATCCCAAGTGGAAGCAACAGAGAGAGAGAGAGTAATTTCAGACCTGACTCTTCCAGGAGCTGAACCTCTGCCTTGTACTAGACAGAGGTGACTGAACATCAGCCCTGGCACTTGCAGAGTGACATGCCATGTAAAAATTAAATTAGGGAGGGCTCAGAGCTGCCCATTGCTTCTGCTTTTTCATTGAATGATCTCCTTCTTAGCTGTCCTGCAGTTTTGGCTTGAGTTTACCAGAGCTGACTCTAAGTAAGAGAATTTCTCTTTGATGTGAGTAAAGCAGATCCGTAGCCCATGCATACTGAAGTTTAATAAAATACATCCTTTATTCATAACTGCCTTTCCAGCATTGCTGCAGCAATTCAGATTTAATTTGTGGGTAGGAATGATTTGCATGCAAAGAAAAAGTACTTCAAAGTATGCGAAGATAAGAGACTTTTGTAAAAATTAAGCAGTCTACAGTCACAGGATAACTGTGGCGGCTTTTGCATCCCAGTCAGAAACCTCAGCGAAGTACCAGGCCGAGAGAGCACTCCAACTGGAACAGCACAAAACAAGTCTTTAATGAAAGCAATTGAAATAACACTAAATAAACTGTTTTAATGGAGCTCCAAAGAGATGTGTAAAAGCTGCTAGTAAAGTCAATTGAAGGCCTGTCACAGTGCCTCAAAAGTCCCTTCACAGCCCTCCTGCTGGCAGCAGTTCAAGTCTCTTTGCAGCACATTAGAGGTAAGCTCAGCAGTATTATACCAGGCCCTTTGAAAAACTAATAAAAATATTCTCCCTGTGAGAGAAACCCACTGCTGCTAGGAGAGGAGCTGTGAGCCCTTTGGTCTGGGAGTCATTTGTTTCTTCAGCTGGAATAAAGAAGAGGCTTTAATACTTCGCAAAGCTATTGTTAATAGTTGTATTCCCTGTGCTTGCCTCCTAATAGCAAGAGACATGCACTGAAATGTGCTGCTCAAAATCAGGCCGAAACAATACAGTTCGGTGGCCCAAAAGTCCTTTTTCAAATGGTGGCCTGCATTGGGTAGGTTAAACTATAGCTTATGCCGAGTAGCACTCACCTGCTGTGAGACCACACTCGGAAGTTCTCACCCAGAAAGGATTTTTGCATGGCTGATGATCTCGAGCTGTGCAGGGATGTGAGCATGGGCGAAGTGTACGAGGTGAAGTTCTTTTTTTTGTCAGCATGTGACCTGTGCCGTAGGGAGGCTTCTGTGGAAATGCAGTGCAGTGAGATGCAGGAAGCAGTGCCTTTCCCCTGTGGTGATGGCTCACCTGGGAGAGCACAGTTTCAGCAGCATCTGTAATGAGTGGCCATCTTAAAAATTAACATTAGATTCCCTCTGCTGTGGAAACTGCTGTTTTCCCTTGCCGTGTACCTCTACCCTTAAAAAACTTATCTAAGAGGATTTTTGTCAAGGCCCATAAAATCAACATGGCAGCATTAAATCTTCTGTCTCCTGGGAGTGCTGGAAGCAGGTTCTGTGACTGCTGAGAAGATGACCCCACACCAGGCATGAATGCAGAAGCTGTGGAAAGTGCATCTGTGTTACTGATATTGCGTATGTATTGGTACACTGGGTGCAGAGTACGAGAAGATTCATGACGTGAAATTAAAGATATTGAACTAACAAATGGAGTTTGAACAGAGGACCAAGAGCCCAATTTGCACAATATTTTAAACAAGATTCTGAAAAAGAGTGTTTGTAGTAATTTAATTTTTACTTTATCATCTGTATTTTACCTTTCATTTTCATATTACTATTCTGATATGTTATAACACAAATTATTTTGACCTATCATAAAAAGAAAGTTGGATCATTTCATTCCAAAACAAAAAAGGAATGCACATTTCTGCTAAATGTTTTCATTCCTATCAGGGCAGCATTTTTTTTTGTACATGGAGTAGTTCAGATGGGAAGATTTCAGGTGGTCCTTTTGACAGTCATTTGGAACAGGTACTTTACCAAAAGTGAAAGAGCCTTGGAAAAAGTCCTCAGAAATAAGGTGCCAAAAATTCCTTTCTGCCATAATCACTGCGTTCTGTACAATTCACATATTTTAGAAAGAAGTTATTCAAGTTATGGTTCAGAAGCATTTTAAAGAATCATTTTTAAATCCCTCCCTGTGAACCTCTGCTCTGCTTAATACCATAAGCAGAGCTGCACTGCCTTAGCAGGAAGGAAGACATTAAACACGCTGATATTAAGCTTCTCAAAGTTGAATTGTTTTCAACAGAAAAGATATTTGAAGACAGTAGACATTAGGCCAAGACAAAAGCAAGGATAGTTGGATATGTTGTGAGATGTGGGGCATGGGAAGAGGACGCTGGTTTGTAGTTGCTCTGTATAACATCTGACCCGTGTCTGGTGGCAGGGGATCGGTGTTTGGGATTCCAGTAACAAAACTTATCTCTTAGTGGGGGGAAGAGAGACAATGGGGTGGCCAAAAGGATGGCAGGCGTTGGGCTGCCCAGAGCCCTGCACAGCCACAGAATAACTTTCTCACGGGCCCTGGATTAGCAGGTTTGCACTGAGAAGAGTGAAATAATCAGTGTTTATAGTAAATGCATTCATCTCGTGGCTGCTGCTGTTTTAGTTCCGAATTTGTATGCGCACATGATTCTGTTTAGATCCAGACAGATGGAGAAAACTTTTAGCTGTCATTTTTGTTACATTTTAGACAATCAAAGCATCTCCCTGTGGCCTCTTCTGCTGCACCCAGCCTAGGATATGGATCACTAGTGGCACATAAAGATACATGCCTACGCTCTGTGATTCTGTATCTTTGTTTTTACTATCTGCCATAACCAGTAACAAAGAGATTTGTGCAGATGACTATCAACAGTCGCTGGAAAGACATTGAAGCCCCAAGGTCCTAGTAAACCTGGTATCTCCCCTAGCAGGCTGGCTGAATTGGAGCTGTGATCTGGCTTCCTTGTCTCCAAGTGTACAGTACATAAGCTGATTAACGGAGTGGATGGCATTGCCACAGCCTCCCAAAGCCTCCACGTTTTACGTACACAACAGCTCCTCTCGATAGAAACAGGGGTAAGAAAGGATCAGCAGACATCTGTTGTTTGTGTTTTGTAATGCCTTGGGTGGGCAAATCGTGTCCCCTTCACCTTTGCAGTGAGGTACAATTGTCCCTTTAATTGTATTGGGATAAACTACATCGGAGAAAAGAGGCATAAGACATCTGCACATTTGGAAAATGGGGAATTAAATCATGGGAGTAGTTTAAAGACCTCAATGTGTGTATCTGCTGATGCTGTCTACTGCTTTTGGGCTGCATGTGGTGGCATGTCTGGATCTATAATTCATTGTGATCTTAAAAAGGGCAAGGGGATCTTAAAAACGATATGTGTTGAAAAAAACCATCCCAGAGTAGTGATGCAACAGTCCAGAAAAGCCATAGGAAGATGTTTTTGTCTGTTTATCTCCACATTGAAGATGAAAGCAGGACAGTATTGAGCTAAAAATTGGCAAAGGGACTGGGAGAGACCAGATTTGGGCAAGGCTTTGGATGTCGTTCTTTGGCTTTTTGCTGCTGGGGTGCAGGATCCTGCCATTGTGCTGCCTGGCACCTGGAGATGACACGTGTGTGGCAGGTGGGTACAAGCAGAGCTGTTACCCTGCCAGCGAGGGCTCGGCGCCTCTCCACTGCACCACTGCAAAAGCCCCGTGCTCCGGCAGCCGTTCTTCCATGCAAAATGCTTTTGAGCTTCTCAGAATAATTGGATGGGAGGATTACATGTTGAAGATGAACTTGGATTTGTTCCATTTGAACTGTAAACACAGGGGATATTTAATGGTCCTATGCTGAAAAGGACCTATACCTTGTAGCTATTGCACGAGCAAGTCTCTACATGATAAAATACAAGAAAACTGAAGGAAAGCTTAGATTATTTGTAGGCTCAGGTGATAAATCAGCTGAATAATTTTAGAAAAAATTACTTGGAAAACTCATTCTCAAATGCACCCTTTGTATGCCTGTTCCTGGCAAAGTAGGTGTGAGAATAGTTCTTCTGCTGTGCTTCTCTCTTCCCTTTGATTTTTTCCCAGCCTCTTTTTCCTTGCAAAGTCTTTAAAGGATAAAGGCTGACATCCTTCCTGCTTGACTCTTTTGATGTTGATTTCCCTCACACCTTTGCTTCGGTCATTTCAAACTTGAATTGCACCTAAAGAAATGCCAAATGCCATGAAAAACAAACTCAGCCCCCATGTAATGGGCTTGACCATTAGTATCCTGTCTTACTGACTTCTCAGCAGAAGGAACTGAGAACTTGGGCCATGCCAAAGCTGCAAAAGCAGAGAAGGACAAGTATTGAGGACACATTTGAGTGCTATTCTGCTGACAACACAATAAATAATAGAAGCGAAAGGTCTTCTATGACCTCAGCTGAGGATACACCGGAAATGCCAGGTTAAGATGAATCCTGCTTGCTGCTTTCAAAACAATTTTTTACCCTAAGGAAAGGGCTTTTATTCCTCCAGAAATGCTCTACACTTTTTAATATATTTTTTCTCTTTTCTGTTTACTTTTAATTTATCCTGGGCCTTCCGATATGCATGAGCAGCCACAACAGTTCTCATGGAATCCCGCTGAGTCCCTGTTAACAACTGAGTAAGTGCTCACCTTGGGTCTACAGCAGTACTGAATTAAATCCTCCAGAATAAAGTTTAAAAACTCATTTACTAGTGTACTGTGTGTTAAAAAAAAAAAAAAAAATCTGTATGTAGTACATACAATTAAAGCTGTAAGTGCCTGAAGGTTGATAACAAATAATCATTAAAGAAGGGGGCGGATCATATGGGTGACCTAAGCTTCACAATCCATGATAAAGACTATAGCTGGTGAATGGGGATTTGCACTCTATTGTGCATGCTTAGTTTCTTAAACTGCTTGACAGAATTTTGATCCAGTTGATCAACAAATACTAGTGCCCTTTTGGATTACAAGTTAGATCACAAATGCATCTTTCAGAGACCAAAGCTCTGTTCTTTGTCTCTGCATAGCTTCCCACCCCTTTTTTTCAGTCTCCACCTGACATTTCTCCCTTTTTTTTTGTATTTAGTTTGTGAGTGTGTTGCAGATGCTCTGATTTTGAGCCCCTGTCCTTGCTCTTTTTGCAGGAGCAAGACTTTAATTATCTTTTCAGGAGAAAAATTATTTGAAGGCAGAAACATCTTTGGGTTCTGCAGGAGCCAAAAAATTCATGCACAAGATAGATTCTGTCCATCCAGTTCAGAAGTGATTTTCTGTCTAAAAACTGGTTTAGAAAAAACCAAACACGATATACCGAATTTTCATTAGAAGTGACACACATGTCTTTGTCTAGTTCAAATCAGTAGAGCAGTGGAGTAAGTTGTTGTTTAAATAAACATCTCAGAGGAGAAGAAAGGCCAGTGTATTGTCTGCTTTCACAGCTGCTTGGGGTCTGGGGGTTGTCCAGCTAGGTGATTGCTGTGTGTGCTCTCTAACTAGACATGTATGAGTGCTTGCTTAGTAGGTCACACAAGTTTCTGTGGTGCAATTCTTCTCTCCTGTTTAAAGTGGATTGATTAGCATCATTGTGTGTTTAATGCTGGAGACTGGAATGCAAAAACCATCTTTTGGATCATGTTATGAGATTTCAGCCTCTCCCAGGCTCTTACTTCATCCTGCTAATGAAACTGTGGATTTTGAGGCCAGTCTTCTGAATAGCTTTCCTACATCCCAGAGTACTATCTGACCTAGTCTACAGCAGGGGGCCCTTATAACCACCCTGCATTTTCATCAGGGCTCCGTGATCACTAAACATTGACTCAGCAGAGAGACTGGTAAGAAACAGTTCTTCTATCTCTTGCTTCAACATCTTGATTCAAAAAGGATATAAAAGCCTGTGTATTTTATTGCCTGATATGGCTTTTCTGGAAATACTTAGATTTCTAGAAAAATGTCACTCAGGAGTAGAAATCTCTAATTTTGATAATTTAGCATTTTGCTCAGTTGCGAGCCACATTTTGATGAAGTGGCTATTGTTTCCCATTTTTGTAACAGAAAGGTAGTTGAAGATTTCTTCTGGGTGTCATACAATTAAAAACACTGTCCTGGCTTTTTGTCAACGAGATAAAAAGAATAAACATAGGAAAATATAAGTTTATACACTTGTTAAGTGTATATTAAATTATTTACTTATTAAGTAAATCCAATATAAAGCACAAGGGCAACATATCATTTAATGGTTCCACTTTATTGAAATGAATGCTGGTAAAAAAAATTGTGTGATGGCAGCAAGTACATAAATGCCGTGTGAAGAATTAATATTTGGACCTCACAAAGCATTTTTCACTGGTATCTCACTTCATACCTTTCAACAAATACTGCTTCAACAAACAGGTGGGAAACAGAAAGACAGAATTAAGGCTTATAATGCTTCCTTTAAAGAATGTCCTGAGAAGAGATACTTCCTTAATAAATATCATGAGTACTTTCAGGTTCCACTAGGAACAGACAGAGAAGCACTCTGCCACTTCACTTTGTCTGGTGTTAGATTAGTTTGATGTATCCCTTAGTGCTGCCATAACTCACTCTTTCAGGCTCCCATCTCATTGCTGTTTGTATGGGGAAAAACTCTTGGTTGCTTTCTTGTCCTAAAACTACTCTAGTGGAAATAGTATGATGTGGGAACATGAGAAGCAGAAGCATCCTCTGCTTTCTGTACAGTGTACTTGAGAGGAAAGAGGAATGTGTCTGGGAAGGTACAGAATGAAGAAATGCTACAAATCTGGCAAACAGTGTAAAAACCCACCATTTAAAAATGCATTTAAAGTAAGTTCTCGTTAATGTGGCATAAAATCAACTCATGGGATTTTCTGTCAGAAGATGTTACTTAGCCAAATAGATAGCAAGATTCAAAAACAGGATTAGGCACTTCTATAAATAATAGTAGCACTTGAGGCTTTATTGCGTAGACCAAAAACTTATGAGGGTCCTGGCAATTTTTTCTTTTCAGGGCATAAACTGAAAAGAAAGGATTTTCTTCGTTGTGTATTGTAGGTTGCAAATTTAGCCAGAGGCTCAGGAATTTGACCCAGTCCAAAGACCCAGACCCTGAAGCACCAGCAGAGATCAGTCTCACAAACGAGACCATGAACTGGTGGGGATAGTTGCTTGTTTAAGTGTGTTATTCCCTGTTTTCCCCTAAGAAGTGGTTTTGTGGCAGAGGGCCATGGCATGGATTGAAAGTGTAGAGGTTGCAGTGGATCACTGAGAATTTCTGTCATTCAGTGTTTCAAGACTGAGTGCAGCTTTTATGGCTCACTGTTTGTTGATTGTTGGTGACCATCTAAATACCTACCGAGCCAGCAGCAGTTACTGAGTGAATGAGCTGGCTGAAGATGATCTACTAGAAACATGACATGAACCTGAACTCTGTCTGTTTTGAATGTCACTTTCTAGATTGCAGAAACTTCCAACACCTGATCAGGTTCTAGCCAGGCTAATTTCAGTCTTCCTCTCTGATGTTTTATTTTGCGAGTGGAATCAGTGTGTGTACACATCGGTGAAAGCAATGAGGTGGATCTACTTTTACCTTTTCCATAAGTTAATCTCACCAAAGACAACCAAAAAAAAGAGAAACAGGCTTTTGTTAGAATGTCTGTTTTAGGAAGAACTTGAAACTTCTAAGCATTTTTCAAACTCAGAGTAACTAAGTCAGTGTAGAAATTAGAAACACCATTTCCAAAGAACCTTCTTGCCTTACCTGCTGTGATTCTGAAGCTGGTCTCAGCTCCCAGCATTTATTTTAATCAGTTCAGTGATTTTTTCTGGTTGCTTCAAATTATGCTAAGATTGGTCTGATCTGTAGGAAAGTCTTGCTATTGCTCCTAAGGCCTATCTTCTTCTCTGCCCCTCCCATGGGTTTCTCAGCATCCTCTATAACTGCAGGCTCCCAATTTGACGCTGCAGCTCTCTCCTTCCAAGTCACCCTGCAGTGTACAGTCTTCTCTCCCCTTTGCACACTCAATTACTCACCAAGGAGGGAGTAATCCTATGTCCTTTCAGCTCAGTCTGCTGCTCTTAAGTGAAAAAAACCACTCAAAGAGAGGGGGGAAAAAACCCAACAAATTAAACAGATAACAACTTTCATTAACATGTAGCAGGTTCTTAATTTCTTTTGGTTTTTCTCCGAATCTCACTGTAGCATTGGTGGTCTTTGAGAACACCTATAACTTCTAGGTAGTGAGATATAGAAAAGAGATGCCTGACCTGCATGTTCTTGCCCAGGCTTGGGAGTGGAGCTGGAAGAGGCATAAAGAGCTCAGGCCTTTGTCTTGTTAAGAGGCCAAGCTTGCTGACTTAGAGCAGCACAGAAGTCATCACGTCACCCCAGGTGAACCAGTATGTCAGCATCACGCTCACTGTTTAGACAAACTGGTTCAGCAGCTTTTACTGAGCAGGAGGGTGTCTCTGCACCCCTGCCTCCTGTGGTCTGTATTAAAAATAAGAGTGGATGAATCTCAATCCAGGTTGCATTTTCAGACATGCGAAAATGGTGTTGAGTGTAGCTCATACTTACAGCATTTATGAAGAAGACATGAATTCTTTTTTGATGTAGTGAACTAGGCTAGAAGTAAAAGTAGGGGCTGAATCATGACCACTTTGCATTTTCCACGGTGTTTCCTGATTAGCCAACATTTCATAGCAAGACGCCTTTAATTTAGAGCGACCAAAGTTCCCTTAGTATATTGCTGTATGTGTTGACTCTAAGACTTACGGGGAGCTTAAAGTGGTCTCTAGAAAAAGTCACACATTAACCACCTGATAGTAAAAACGAAAATTCTTCATTGGAGCGTATTCAGGCCAGCACAGCTCACTTTAAATGCATTTATATTGGCATTCCTTTATTTGAGAAGAGCAGAAACATGAAACTGGTGAAGTAATGGAGATGAACTGTTTGGAAACTTTGTGTGATTTGGGGCACATGTGAGCAAGGATGGCATGTTGCCCCTCAACATAGTCACATGCTTTTATGGCCAAATGGTACCTTCAGCAGAGTCACATGCCAAAGGGTAGTTTGGCAATGCCATGCCAAATAAGAGCAAACTAAGTTTAGGTTAGTTGTGGATAGAAATGAAGAGGACATCCTTTGTGTGTTTGCCTGTAGGATGGAAATTCTGATTTCGCTGCCTCACCACCTCATCTCCATAACTTCTTCAAACCTAATTTGGAGTTGCTGGAAAAAAGGAGGGATGACCAATTCTTTAGTTACTCATTTAGCTTGCTATAAATTTATGCTTATTAAGAACTAGAGGATTACACCTAAATATGAGCCTGGCTGGTGCACAGCTTTCCTCTGTTTCTCTTTGTAAGCAGAGGTGAGCTTGCAGGGTGCTGTGAGACGTTCTGAGATAATGTGCTTGTCTCCTTCAGTGCTCCTCCACCTGCTTCTAGAAGGACTGAATTAACTGAGTATTTGAAGAATTGCTTAACTGCATACTTAAAGCCGAATGTCAGGGTCCTTAAGGTATGACAATCATGTCAACTTTTCTCTGATAACAGAGAGCCGTGATCCTGGTGGGCAGGGGAGAATAGCTTGGAAAGGTGTCGAGGTACAGCTAAAAGTCACCTCCTCAGACTGCAGGCATAATCTGCTGCAAATGTGTGGAAATGCAAACATAAATCATCCCTGTTGTTCTTGTCTCAGAGAAACGTGAGTGCTGTACAAAAGACAATGAACACGCTTGTAACTGAATGCTTTATATTATGTGTGTTCTTATCTAATATACCCACAGTATTGTGTATGTAACACTGTACAGATTTCTATATAATTATTTGTGAGAAACCTGCATCTTTGGAGAACTGCTATAATTCTCCTGTGATGTGTTGCAGTAAATTCAAAAATAAAATATGATTTATGTCACGGTAATACTAATTTTGTTGGTGTTCACGTGCAACAACTATTCATTATGCAGCTCTGTGGAGATGTACAAACTGAAACAAACCCATCTGCAAATTCACAGAAAATTCGAATCAAATTAGATGAAGCTATTACATTGTATGAAAGTTTGAAAATGACATCATTTTTTTCAGTGTTTCCCTAACTTTCTATTTGGCTCATTATAACTATGGAATGGCTTGCCCTGGAAATTTAAATTTATTTAATCTGTTTGTTTTGGCAAAGACTGATGTCTTGACTGGTTGCAGAGGCCTTGTTGGCAGAATTAATTAGCACTAATAGCATTAATAACATGGTTTCTTGCATACCTCAAGGGCATCACAGTGCTGATGAATTCCACATGGTCCTAAAAAGGAATAAAGCAGCGGAACAAATAAAAAGGGGGTATATTGCCTCATTCTTGCTTATCATTGACATACATTCTTGAAAGCCAAAATCATAAACCGTGTTTTCTAGAGCATTGCTCATAGGGAAATTTATGCTGACAAAATAGCTTTAGTGCATTCAAGGTGGTTACAGGGTATGGGCTATTTAGTTATGATGAATGGATGAACTGAGGATTAGTGGTACAGGAGCAGAGTCACGGATGTGGAAACAACCTTAATCATGTCTCTTCTTGACTCAAAGTATTTGAGTTCATGAGTAAGTGGGCAGATGAATGTTCGTTTAAAAGATCGCCGCATTTTTCTAAATATTTTCCCTTGAACAGTATTTAAATTGACTGACAATTTTAGTAGCTTTTTTTCTCTGCATTTATTCACATACAGGTGAAACACAAAATGTATTAGCTCTTAGGACGCAATTCAGTCCCACTCTGTAACCCAGGGCATGCCCACTTGCTTTTTTGTGCATCCGTTCTTTCCTTTTCTAACTCGCTTTACGATTTGATTATGAGGGTTTATTCACACACATTTAGACGTCTCTTCAATACCCTGAACACCAGGGTACTGTAGCAGAGCAGATCAATGCAGCATTTTAAATATATTTCCTTAAGTATTTCTGTGACAGGGCTTTGGGCTGATGCAATGCTATGAAGACCTCAACAAGGAGAAAGACTCGTTAAGGGCGCCAGGCAACTCACGTAGTAACTCTGAAGTGTGGCATGAGCAATTAGATGCTGCACAAACAAGTAGGGTGTCTCTGGTCTAGAGAAGGATTATTAAGGGTCTGCCCAAGGTGCCAGTACAGTTGTATAGATTTGGAACATCTAAGAGCAGTCTTGAAAGGAAAAACTGAGAACTAATCCGATGGTGCTGCTAATGACTGGGATGTGTGCTCAGTGTGCAGGTAAAGTGTCCTCTCAATTAGAAAGCTCATAGTAGAGGAAAACTGCTGCACAATGTGTGGCATAAGGAAGCAATGAAGTATTTATAAGGGATAGTCAGAGATGGAAATACTGGAACTCTAGTTACAGGACCGTTAGACCCTACAATATGCAGTTTGATTGTGGTCATGCATGGCTGCTCCAGTGTTGACCCTAGCTGCGTGGCTGGGTGAGCTGACTGAGATTGCTTCCTAAAGGCAAGGGGACTGGAAAGAGGCTCTGGAGCAGCCATTTATGGTGTGTGGATCAGCTGTACCCTGACATGGTGCTATGGGTTAGTGGAAAGGTCAAAGAGAAGATGCAGTGAGTGACAAGGATTGGAAGAACATGTCTAATATACACATTTTTCCAGTACCATCCAAGTTAGGGTAAGTGTGAGAGAAAGAATGGTCTCCTGATGTGCTTCAATATGTGTTTTATATTAAAGGAAGAAGAATTACAGCTTTCCTGCAAGTGTCTGGCCAGCCCAGATGTTAACTAGCCTGTGGGCTAGAAGGGCTAATATTTAAGTTCCGAAAAGGGAGTTCCGAAGTTTCATGAACTATGGAGCTGCACTTGTGCAAAATCAGATCTGAAACAGAAATTCTTAAATTTCACATGAACAAATATCTTGATTTTTCTGATGCTAATTGAGGCATTTCAGATAGAAGCTTCTAAAGAACTGCACACAATGTATAATCTGATCTGTGCTCAAGATAGTTTTTGCAAGTGGGGGCTTTTTATCTTATTTTGAGCCCAAATGCAAAACCTAAAATGCCAAGTGTACTCACCTTGACAACAAACTATCTCTTAATTATGAGATAGGGTAGTGACCTGATGAGGAATGGAAAAAAAAATTCACAGAAGGCCTCCAAAATACGACATTGTAGCCTGTGGATCACTAAGCTACCAGCTATGCACAGTGGGAGGAAATTAATAGTCTTCTTTATGAAAAGAGCTCAGGTCTGTTTATACTATTTATTGGTGCTTTGTGGGGATGCATGTTTATTATCTGGCACTGGTCCTAGCTCTTGCTCAACTCACTCTACTAATGGTGTTTTTCCTACCTGCCCGTGCAGTGAACTCAGTGCTAGAGTCAGTCAGTAAAACTGTTTCTACCTCATGCATCATCCTGAGAAGCAAAAGAGAGGGCTTCTAGCAAAGCAAAGTGATCAGAAGTGTCATCAGCTAGGAGAGTGATATACAAAATATCTCCACAGTACAAAGCCTGTAATTGTCTAGCCATCTCTGCACGAGCATCACAGAAAGAGTATTGGGGAAAAGCAATGAGGCAGACAGTGACCTTCTTACACCAGCTGAGAGCTGAGCCCACAGGCTTTTTTTGTCATAACATTGTCAGCAACACAGTTCAGTGCCTTTCATCATGATTGATTAATCAGGTTCTAAGAAAAATTATGTTAAGCCAGAAGTGGTTTTTTGTTGTTGGTTTTGGTCTTGGTGGGGATTTTTTAGTATTATTATTTTAATCTACGTCCTCTGCAGGCTTTCATTGATGAAAACAGCTTTCATACAGTGGTGAAAACATAAGCACATCATAAGAATATTTGAAAGTATCAAATGAACAGCACATTTCTTCTGACAGCATCCTCAGAAGCTCTTAATCCATGCTGCCTGCTGTTCTGCATATCAGCTGTTACCTGGCAGGAGAGAGCAGCTCCCCTTCCAAAGCACTGTGAGTGCTGTCCCCAGCTGTGGCTGCCACTGGACGGTGCCTGGGCAGCACTGGTGGGGTGTCAGGTGGGGCTGTATCCTTCCTGTTCAAAGATCATCCCTGCTGAGTGATGTGCCAAGCCTCTGGAAGGAGTAGAGGCCCCTGGCAGCATCTCTGCTTTGCTTTTGTTTAGGATTTCCCCCCTTTTTATGAGCAGCTTTGAATGGAATGACTTTTGGAGTATTGGATGGGCCTATGGATCCATGGTTTATACAAGCAGGCCAGGCTCATGCCAGTGTTCTCAGCAGCAGTCTGGGGGAGCTGGTGAGGGAAGAGCCAACAACGTTCTCTGCTATCCTTGAAATACTCTCTGCTTTTTGGCATTTTTATAAAGATGTGTTTTGCAAAGGTTAATTATTGTCTTAAGTCACAGATCTGTCACTAAGGTGGGATCTTCCACTTGTTGTGAAGAAATGGGATGAGACTGCTGGGAATAGAATAAAAAGGCAGAGAAAAAATTCAGACATCTGAATGCAGTCAGACCTTTTCCATCTGGGGAATGATCTCCTTGAAAAGCCTTTATTTCAACAGGATGACAAATCCAGAGAAGACAAAGAAGTAGTTCATTTTTTTTCTAAACAGTTATATCTGTTTTCCTCAGTTGTTCTTTTTTCCCCCCATGATTCCTCTCCTTTTCCCCCACCACTGGCATGAATAGTTTACCAGGAAATCAGCAAATCAGGAGATAAGACTTGTGGTGCAGTTTCTGGAAATACCTCAGATTAGAATTTGAGGATGAAGGTATAATGCCAGCAAGCTTTTGTGAAAGCTTACAGCCTGCATGACTGATTTTGGTGGATTTTTTAATTTTCAGAATTATTTATAAGGACGAAGGCTAGTAACACCTTATTTTTAAGAAAATAAGAGTTATCCTTTAAATTTTGCCTGAAGTAGGCTGACCCATCACCTGCCAGCTCTCTGTGCTTACCTGTCTGTTTCCACAAGTCTGTCACCAACAGCTGTGAAGGAGCCACTTTTCCTGCTTGAGGATTCTGAAGGTCTGCATGCTGCACTTCGGCCTTCAACGTTCTTGCTAAATTATTCACATTGGTCTGAAGCCTACTGGTTTTGTTGTAATTCACATCCAAGGGTTGTAAGAAAAATCCAGTACTAAATTTCTGAATATTTTTGCTGCATTGCCAGTCTTCAGCAGGCTGAGGTTTATGAAAGACTTCTTAGCAGAGCCCATGTGTCTCTCTAGGTGCTGAGTGGAGGGTACAGGCTCTAGAAATCCCTTAGGGGTAGCTCTGTTGTGAGATCTGGTGTGGTTCTCTTGCCCTCTTCCCAGATGGATGATGTTCGCTAGTACCAGCGCACAAATCATGGCACTCACAATGGCGTCCTCTTGGTGGGATCTCCTGCATCAACTCTTAGGCTTTGAGTTAAGTTAAATAGTAGCCATTTATTACTGTATGGTGCTCTTCCAACAGCTCTAATCCATATGGATATGAAATCCAGAAGAGAAAGTGCTTTCAGAGATGCTATTAATGGCTGTAGCATTTATTCTTCATCAGACCCTTAATTCAGTTTGACAAAACTGCTCTTGCTTTATTGATGACCCATTTCTGTGCTGGTTTTGTGACTTCTTGTAGTAGCTGGTGTATCAACCGGTTAAGCATGTGCCCCAAGGCAGGACAGAGACACAGACCACAAGTGCCTGGTCATGTGGGGGCGGGTTCTAAAGGTTTCCATCTATTTAAATGGGAGCCAGACACGTAAGAACTTAGGAAAAAAAATCTAGGCCTTACTTCTTAGTGTACCTATCATGTATAGCAAACACTCATTTTCCCTGAATCTTGAAAGAACAAGATGAGATCTGTGGATAAAGAAATGCTAGTGATGTGCTTGGAACAAAAATAAATTATGACTGGCGATTAAGCCACTGCTGGCAATGACCATCTAATCGAAGGGACCTCGTTTGTTACACGAGCCACACAGGAGCTCCTTGCAACAAACTGTAAACTAATTGCTACCCTCGTGTAAAAATTAGGGGAATAATTGAGGCTTTGTTTTATTTTGGATGCTTATACTTTTGTGTACTCAATTTGAGAGGGACCATCATGAGAAGGTCAACAGATTGAGGGAGAAGCGGAAACTTGGATGGAGCAGTCTGGACTCTAAATTATACATATGCTGGTGTAAGAGGATCTTGCCAATCCTTAGATAATATAAGCAGGAATCCACGGTTACATGGTAGGATTTTTCTTTTTCCTTTTGTGCTGAGCACTCTCTCTGTTGCCTTTAAATCCATTATGTCTTCAACAGAATGGTTAGGGATCCCTGCATAAAAGAAGGAAGCGTAGGTGGTTGAGCCTCACAGATTGCATGTATGATTAGTTTTTAGGGTTCTTGACCTAGAACGGAAATTCCACCTCAGGAAGGAAAAGAGTCACAGCCCAAAACCACAGCAAACCAGACCAGACACATTCAAACCAGACCAGAAATAGGTACAGGGTCTCAACTCCCTCTATCACGACGGGTTGCTTGATGCAAGGATGCCTTGAGAAAGATAGCAATTACCCGTGCTGCCACGTTCACCTAGAAGAGTCAATACCTTCTAGGCAGCTGTTTTGTGAAGAGGAAGGTCTGTGCTTCACACTTGGATAAAATCTTGTAGCTTTTCTTCAAGATTCCTTTTTCTGCACAAATGGCACGTCTGGGCAAGACAGTTGTTTTACTGGGTAAATGGGAGGAAGAAGACAACAAACCTTGGAGGCACCGGTCACTCTCCAGGAAAAAGGGTGATGCTGCTGCAGGCTGGATTTTTCATTCTGATTTTCTCCAGCCCCCTCAGAGCTGGAATCAGCTCAATTCAGCAGTGCTGCTGTCATTTTACTTGCTACAGCTCAGTGCTGAATTACACCTCACAACTTTGCACATTTGCTCCCTGGAAGGCCTGCAAATGCCGACCAAGGTGATGAAAGTTTATATCAAGCCTGGGACAGACCAATTAAAATTTGAAGCCTATTTCAAATACGTGTTTTTGTTTTTTAACAGAGTTGCTTTGGTACTGAGGAACTGAACTTCCCTTCCAATCACTTCTCATGGGCACCATAGTGATTAAATTATATAGCCATATCTTTTGATCTGGAATCAAAGTGCTTCTCAGCCTCTTAGCGTTCTGGATACGAGAATAGATCGAGGGAGTGTTGCTTTGGTCATTACATAACCAACAGTTGGCAAAGATGGCATTTATTTCTGGTGATTACACAGTAATTGCACTTAGCTGATTCCAAATAAAAAATTTTTAATAGTTCTTTGCAACACTAATGAAAAAGTTAATAGTAATACTGTGTAATTTGCTTGTGATGAGAGTGTACACTGAGGGTCAGTTAGTGCTGCTGCTCACTTGGGTTTTGGCTCATAAAAATGAAATGATATGACTATACTAAGTCTCATCTGGCTTCTAGGATTCATTGAGCTGGAATCTAGTTTCGTTTCCCTTAAAATAATTACTGAGAATAGCATAGTTTTGTGACGTTAGTCAGGATTTATGCTGATGTAACCGAGATCAGTTTCAAGCTCACAGGTTTGCAATTACAGTGGGAAAGGCTGGAGGAGTGTTTGTGGTTGATTACTTACTGCACGGGTTGTCGTTGGCCTCTCTTTTTAGGCCGACAGTGACAGATTGCTCTGTCAGACCAGCTGAAGACTGAGTAAGTCAAAAAGCCTGGGCTTGCAGTGTTGGATTTCCCAAGAAAAAGGCTGGGTGGTAATGGCAAGGTTACTGCCCACTATTTCAACATCCATTCCTGTCAGGGAGGGGACGCTGAGAGTCACTAACTGAGGTACAAGCCACGTTGAATACATGAAGCTTCTGTGACTCTGACTTTGTCTAATTTTGCATATGATGGAACATTTTGAGGACACTTTTTGTTTGCCTTACAACTAGTGAGAGCCTTGACAGGAATTACATTCTCCTTGTGTATACTTCTAAACAAAGATGTGGCAGAATGTCAGCATCCCAACAGGATACTGTCTGAACTCAACAGAAAAGCAGTGTCTGGAAGGGGTTCTGAGGACAAAAAGAGACTGAATGCAATTAAATTATAATAGGATGGTGATTAAAATTCCCTTGGCTTCTGATATGAATATATAACTTGGTCTTAACCGAAGGCAAGTGTCCGTTTTCGAAGACAGTAGTTAAGACAGTGAAGTGAAAATGGGCCATTCATGTCTCTGACTAGCCTTGCAGACATGCATACCTGAGTGCTAGTGAATCTGCTATCACCTTTCCATTTAAGGAAAAAATAAAAACAACAAACCCAAAATACTAGCCTTATTATTAGTCCAGAGTTTCAGTGTTCTCTCTTTACTTGACGTAAATCCATAAAGTAGAAGTAAATGGAGATGTCAACATATTAAAAAAGAGAAATCTAACTCTCTGAAGAAGAATTAAGCTGTAAGATACAACAGGAATGTGTAAGTCCACAACACAGTTGTGCATTTCTTCTCCAATACATTATTTTATATCAGTTTTATTGGGAAAAAAAATAGTTAAAAATAAGGCATTCTATTTCATGCAGAAAAGTTAGTGAGAAAAGGTTTCACAGTGCTACAGCAATTTCTGATTTAGAGTCCATAATTCTGTGAGACAACTGGATACTTTTTTTCCTCTAAATAGGTTGACCCTTCTGCAGTTCTCTTGAGTGAAATTCTGGCTTCATTAAAATCAAAAGCAAAATTCTTCCTGACTTCTGTGGGCCAGGATTTTGTCTTGGCACACTTTCCTTAAGAACCTTTCGTCTTTCAGACCATGGCTCTGTGGAGCACTTAAACATATGGTTGCCTCTCAGAATGTCTATTTGTTAGCAGAAAAATGCTCTTGAAAATATGTTCATCATCAAGATAGGTAATACTAGCACCACTCAGAGACATCAGCTGGGAGAAAATACATTTTGAGGGAAATGTTCCTGTTTTATTTATTTTATCCTGTGAACATTTAGTCTGCTTGTAAGAATCCAATGGGTGCACTTTTTCTTTAGATTTGCCTAGTAACTTTTCATCCCTGGCTTCCACAGGAGCAGGAGTGCTTTAATGAATATTGCTGTGAAGATAATTAATTCCAGTATTTCATCAGCTGTATATTACAAGTAGAAGAAAGAAGGGAGGCTAAAGAATCAGAAAGTTAAGTAGCCAGATTAAAAGAATGTGGCTCGTGAAAAGATTGAGCTGTTGCTACAGTTCTTCCAAGGAAGAATTTAATTATTTGCCTGTTCGCTACTTGCTTTATTATGCTGTTCATATTTATGAGACAAAAAAGGTGAAAATTTATCTATTTGCTGCTTCTTTCAACATTCTGCCAAGAAAAGGGAACATTTAGGTCAAAAGTTACTGTTCTGCTGAAGAAAGGGAATTGCAGATTGCTGAGGGCATCTCATTAGCATCAGTATCTGCTTCTCTGCATGAGCAGCAACAAGTGGATGGCACAGCTGAAGAACAAATTAGAACATACTGCACCAAATATCATCTTCCCTGCTGCAGATTTTTACCTCTGGTGAAAGCCCGGTGATTTGCGGAACTTCCTCTCTGACAAGCTTTGGGCTGTTGCTTTGCAGTCCTTGCAATGGAGCATTCAGGAGAACTCAGCGTGAGGCAGAGCCAAGGGCAGTCACAGGCCTTGCTGCAAGAGACTCGGTGTCACACAGTGCTCAGCTCTGTCAGCAGCATGAGCTGGTCAGCATCAGCCAGCCCCTGCAGGTCAGCAATGGCCAGTGGCAAGTACCTGGCTCAGGAACACGGTCAGAGCTGACCCCAAGGAGCTGCTCTGAAGAAAGCTGCTTAATACCATCAAAGCTCTACCACCGGTCCCCAAATTTTTAATTAAAAAATATCTGTATGTGAGTATAGCCAAAGCAACAGGCAAATTTTAAATCGTTCATCTCTTGGAAGAAATGCGAATGTTTTATTTAAATCAACAAAATCTGTAGTTCTGATTTGGAAACATAACTCCACATATTCCTTCTGCACATACAGGCCTTTGCACTGAGATGTCTGCGGTAGAAGGAATGGCTGCTGCAATTTGCATTCATCTCATTAGTTTGTTTATAGAATGCCCTGAAGAGAGACTTTTTGTGGGAGTCAGTATGAGCAGATGGAAATAAGAGACCTAATAACAAAATGTGTGCTTAAGAATGACATAAAATTTTACACGAAGGCAGAGTAAATTGTACGTGGATCCCAGCTACTTTTAAGAAAGGAACAGTTGTACCAGTGTGAAGGGAAGAATTCGGCCCAGCGGATATTGCTAATTTGATTTTATGTACAAATACAGAGATGCTGGGAGCGTACAGTGTTGATAATGAGGGCTTCAGGGTACTGGATATACTGCATAACTCCTCTGAGCTGTGGAGTGCATACATGCTGAAACCAAAAGTTAAAACAATACAAGCAGTGAGAGAATTTGTGCAATCTATGTTTTCCCCAATTCCGTGTGAGAACATGCCACTTAAATTGTAAGAAGACACTCCCCTGATACTTCCATTAACTGAACCCAGTCTCCCAGGAGGAGGCGAAAGGGAGGAGAAGGGTGTTCACTTTTCCTGTCTACAGTGAAGCATTTTCTCATACCTATGACTAAGGAGGGAATTTTGCAGCTGAGGCTGGTTTTCTTTTCTGTCTACTATGTTTCTTAACACAGTGGTAGGAGCAAACACTGCTTAGCTTTGGTCACTTGGCCAGGAGAGAAAAGGGGAAAGGGAAGCTGTGCGTGTTGGCTCGGTGTCTGGTGCAGGAGTGAGGGGTAGACTTGTGACTCTGCAAAATTTTCCTAAAGAGATTCAACCTGGTTTTGAGTCTTTCTATATTCACTCTGACTTTTAACTTCCTCTCAGATCAGTGATTGTGCAAGATCTTTGTTGCGTTTTGGTGTCCTGGTCATCCTTTTTCTTCAGTCCTGAGTCAATGCAGTGTGTGGCAAGCTGCTGCTGGTTATTTCAGTGCCTCCTTGGCTGCTACACTTTTCCTGGACCCTTCCTAGGCTCTTCCTATGCCTTTCTTACTGCTTGTGCTCCCTGTACCTACAGGCAGATCCCTGGAGATGGGGCGAGTATGGACCCTCTAAAGATTCAGCTGCTTTTGAGAGGCTCTTTGCACTTGTCGAAGGCCTCTCTGGTCTTCCCTGATGCCAAAAGAAATGGACCTCGACTGTGTCAAACCAGTGTATTGCTCAGACAGCCTTGGTTTATCCTAGCAGTGATGAAGTGACACCAGTAAACTCCAGATCAGATGCAGGCTATTTGAACACAAACTCGAAGGATGTATGTGTATGAGAAGACAAATAGAAGAAAGAATGTTCTGAAAATGTGTTAAACCTTAAACATCACCACATACAGGCCTCAGGCTGTATTTAGATCTTGAGCTTTTGATTCTGAGCTGGGGCAGGGTGCCCAGCCTGGCGAAGAGTCTGCCCTTTGGCATAAGCAGATTAGCTGATATACAGCCTGATATAAAAAAAGGGAACACAGTCTATTCTTAGTGATGGCATCCCCCTTAAGAGTAAGAAAGATCCTTAAGGGTTCATAAACAGCCAAACAAGATCTGCTTACATGTGGCTCACAGCACAGCTCATGTTTTAATGGACAAATTGTCTCCTGGGTGCTTCACAACCCATTCAAGATTATTTATATCCTCTCCCACATGAGATTACAACATTTCCAATTGATGGCATTTCCAACAATGGATGGCAATTACAGCAAGGGACTACCTGGAACAGCAGTGTGAAAGAGTCTCTGATCCTTCATTTCACAGGCAGCAGCCAGAGACAAGGAGCAGAGCCAGCTAGCTGGTCCAGGGCATCTGTCTCTCCTTGGTCTGCAGCACCTGCTTTGACAGGTTCTGTTTTACACTGTGGTCTTCTGAACCGTGCACACAAGCATGAGGGAGGCAAACCTGTCTGCTGCCAGACCTTGAGCACAGGGAAATAGGAAGACTTTTAAGAAATTGTACCTCTAATGAATTTAAATAATGTAAAGATTGCATAAACCTGTTGGCTACCTTAGTTATTTATTAACTCAGAGGAGTTTAATTCCTGAAGAACTCGAACCTCAAAGCTTTCTGTTCCTGAGCCCTGTGACTTAAGGTCATTGAATAATCCACCTATCGATATTTCCTTTGGCTGCAGAAAGTACATTGAAAAATCTGGAAGTCTTATCAGGGAGGACTTGTAGATATGGTCTATGTGACTGGGTATTAAGCATACCTTTAAATACTGCTGGTGTCAGGCAAGCTTATATATATGAATTGTAGTTTAATGTCAGCTACAAATCTTGTCTGAACAAGTAAGAATGATAATCAGTTTCTGACAGTAGTTTATGTAACAGCTAAACTGTAAAAGTACCCTTTAGGCCATTAAAGCTTTGTTTTGAACTTTCCACTTCCTCAGACATTTCAGAACTGGGAATTTTACGTTGTCTGCTGCAGCTATGGTTAGTCTTGAATTAAAAAAAATGTGTGTTCTAGGAGTCTGTAACTCAGAGTCAGAAATGGTGAAGTAGGCAAAGTAAAATTATTTGAAAATCTACCAAGACCCATGTCAGGCATAAAACTGAATCTCATATTCAAGAATCTTGTTTAACTGTATGACCAGTTCTCCCATATGTTTTAAATAATTCTGAAAGCTGCTTTTTAAAAACTAACTTCAGAATATTCTGCTTACTCTCTGGAATTCTTTATATGAAATTTGTTTCAAAAATATTGCTGTTTACAGAGAGAACCATATGGAAAGAGTTTCACACTTTTTTTTTTTCTGTGTCTTAGCTGGGATTGATTAGTGCGACTTGTGTTTTCAAAAAAAATCCAACAAAAACCAGGCAAAACTCCAGCTCCTTTACAGTAGTAGCTGCTTCCAAATGAATGGATCTGATTTCCTTTCTAATATTTGCAGGGCAAGGAATGACTGTTCAGTTTGTCTTTCCTTCTGTTGAAGTTTATTAGGTTTAGTCATTCCAAAAGGAGTATTTCTCATTCCTTGAGTTACAAATCCTTATTGAACTTTCTAGTAGGGGTAATAGGATTTTATTCTGCATTCCACACTCTGCTTTTATCAGCTCTCCGTTTGGAGCCGCTACTTCTGTTTGGCAAGGTCTTGCCCTTTTTTTAACCTTCGAGGAGGCACAAGGAGCGGGAGCATGACCATCTAAACCCTCAGCTTATGTCTCCCAGCGTTGTAACACATGACTTTGTTGTTCTTCCACAGCCTATATACAGCTGGCATCAGAGCCTGACCTCCGGTTGACTTTCAAGTTTACAATATTTATATCTAAAGAAGCTGAATCAAAGTAAGATCGAAACATAAAAGCAGACAGGCTGCTGTAACCTAGAACGACTTCTAAATATGCTGACTCACCAGGCACCCCATTAAGAACAACGACTGAATGGATTTTTCTTGTTCTTAATTCTGCCTTACAAAACCTTTTCAGAGGTTGTTTTTCTTAAATTCTGTCTTCAGAGTCAAGCTCTGTACTGTACTGTACTGTACCGACTTTAAAAAAGGCCCAACCTCCAAATTCGGCCAAAAGAAAAATAAAGGCATCCTTTTTTCCCTCTCCTTAAAATATATCTATATACAAAGCTTTGGAATATAACAAAACAAACATTTTAAGCCAGCAAGCAATGCCGCTTGTAAAGTAGAGTAAATCTAGGCCTTGCAATAAAGCTGTTCTTAAAAACAATTTTTTGAAAGTTTAAAAATACGTAAACAAATAAATCAAACACCGAATCAAACACCAAATTACTTTACCACTGTTCTGTGCCCTTTTGCCCCTATCCTGCCAGCCTGAGAAGTGCTTTAGTTGTGTTGTGGGAATTTGATGGGCTGGTACCTATGCAAGACTCTGATTGTCTCCAGCATCTCTTTGCTCCAGTGCAATGACTACGCAGGGTCTGGTTCAGAATTCTTATGGAGGTGCCCAGCACCAGCTTCTTCACGTGCACTAGTCAAGAGATTATTAAGTGGTTCACTGTTTTGGCTCATTTGTTTTCAATGCATTGCTTTTGTGAAGCAAAGATGTAGGAGGTGAGGCTAAGCTGACCGACAGAGCAAATGGAGGTCTTAATGCAGCATCTGGGATATGGAAAAGGAAGGTGGTTAATCTCCTGGACTACTGAATAAAGTGAGCCTGTGCTTCGTGCCCAACAAGGCCTGTGTCCCTTGAGACTGTTTACAAGCTTCGATCTATGGCCTAGGCTGAGCTCAGCTTGAGAAACATTTGCAAAATCAAAGACTATTGTAACCAAATGATTTGTTGGAAGCCGTGGGGTTGCCAGTCTGTGTCTTATGAGGTCAGTGCAGACTCAGACACTCAGTAATGGCAGCCTTAGTTTAGAAAGTTTAGCTGTTTATTTTTGCCACATTCCTGAGTTGTCCTTTAAGGAACATTTTGTGACAACAGGTATCAGAACTGCACTGTGGTCAGAGGATCAGTTAGGAATGGAGAAGTCTGAGCTTAATGTAACTCTCAGCCTATTTCTATTAGCTGAGCAGTCCTTAACTCTCATTATTACATTGTGCATCTAGGCAGATCTCTTGGCTCTTGATGAGATTTCATTCTTCAATTTAGATGATGCAGGAAATGTCTGAGATGTAACTATTGAACTCATAAGAAAACAATTTTTAAAATTGAAAGCATTTAAGTCAAACAGAGTTAGTGATATGAAAAATGTGATACATAGTGATATGAGAAATGAAAGGCAGTATGCTGCCACAATCATCTTGGTGACTGAGGGTTTCAACCGCTGTTTAAAAATTATAGTCCTGGTGCTTACACTGTAAGTGTGCATTATAGAGTGTGTGTGCATGGAGTAATATATACTTAGAAGCAGGATGTAAGTACTTCAGTAATGTAGAATGAAAATGTGCCATTTGAAACTGCTTCACTTGTCATCCCTGGGTTGATGTATGATTCTGTAAGAGAAAGCGCATGCAAAGAGGTTCAGCATACAGCTTGCCTTGTAGTCCAAGCTTGGCGGCTGACAACAAATTATATTTTTCAGAAAACTAGAGGAAAAGTTGGAGCTTTGGTACAGGAATATCAGGAAATATCTAACTCATGAGTATGACTTAGAACACTTCAGTCAGCAGCAGAGAAGGAGAACAGTTAGGAAGGAAATTCAAAATGAATGAGCTGCCACAATGGAGAGGGAGGCTAAGGAGGGAAGCAATTTAAACAGATCAGGAGGATTATGCCAGAGTGAGGAAGGTATCTTTTAGACAGCAAAATGGTTTTTTTTCCCCTCCATTAGTCTTCTGCATTACAGTATCTCTTGTCAACTAGTGAGGGAAGGAGGAGGAGGTGGTAATGAAAATAGCTATTTTAGTTTCCTTTTTTTCTCTTTAGGTGTTTGATTCCTGCAGCATTGCCTGGCTCATGGAAAGTGCTGCTGACGGGCTGAGCAACAATGAGGGAACAGGAGTTAATCTCTTGACTGACCTCTTAACTCAGGCACTGCCAATATAGAAATTAATTAGAGGTCTTTCAAGTAATTGAGATCCATTACTATTACTTAATAGACCACAGTGCACAGAAATCTTTCATTCTTTCTTGAACTAATAAGGTGTGTGCTCTTATAAATCATTTAAATGGCACCATAAATATATGCTGAGTGTGCCAAGTGACGCTGGCTGTGGTGCCAGAGCTGTGCTTCCCGGGAGGCAACGGGAGCCTTCAGGGACCCAGCGGAGGCAACGGGAGCTGCCCGTCTGCCCGCAGCTGGCACAGGCAGCATGGCACAGGGGCTCTGGGCGGCCTTTTCAGTGGCATGGCTTTCATTAAAGCCTGTGTAGCCATAAAAAAGCATTAGGCATGGAATGTGCCCCTGCCTTTGGCTATGTTAGGCAGCCACCACAGTTGCCCCCACGCAAATGCCCTTCAGTCTCATGTGCTGGAAAACAGGCACTGCAAGCTGCTTCCTGTCCATGTGCTTCCTGCCTTGGAGACTTTAGGAACAGTATAAATGACAACATTTAGTAGTTAGACAGCACTTTTACCTTCCAAGCTTCATGTGAACATTAAGTAGTAAACATGTTGCCATAAACATGACAAATGGAGATGGAAATAGCTTAGCTTGGGTGAAATTGATAAGTGACTCAGCTAGAAACTTTCGTGAACAGAGAGATGATCCAAGCTCAAGCTGCACTGACTGAGAGAGATGCAAAATGGGTTCCATAAAAAATAGCAGACTGCTCCTCTGCAGCTGGATGGTTTCTAATTCAGTGTCAGACTTTGCTCCCAAATATGCTACTGGTAGCTGGGGAGGACAGGACAGGAAATTAGCTCTTGCTTCTTGCTCAGTCAGTGCTAGCAGATCACTCATGCTCCTTGTTATGTCAGCGTGCGACTTCCACCACTATGAAGTGTGCCCGAGTAGGAAATCTGTGATTCTTTGCCAATTTTTGCAGGAGTAAGCTGTGGGAGTGTCCTAGGTTACAATGTAAGATGTAACCAATAGTATGTATTCTATTATCATCTTCACAAGCTGTTAAAGCAGGTGGGGCAGGGCTCGTTATCTCCTACCATGGCTCATCCCTGATAACTCCCTCTGGGAGCTGTCCCTGTTTAATGGGCTGTCAAGGACCCACCCCATGACTCATAGAATGACATCATCCCATTGTGAGATGCTCCGCCCAGGGGGGAGGAGCCAAGTATTCCCACCTGGATAGAATCTGGGGTTTGGAATAGCACAAGCAGCCCTTATCTACTGGCTTCCCAGAGGACAAGAGCTCCCACTGGACCTTCAGGTGAAGACCAGACCCTTCTACAGGATCACTGCTTCAACAGGACCACTTCATCTGGGCTGCTACCACCACCCTGACAAACAGGGTGTGAGGTTGTCTCCTGACTCTGTCAGTGTTCTTGTACTATTGCATTTATTTTAATTTTCCTATTAAATTATAATTCTGACCTGCAATCTCCCACTGGTTTGTTTTCAAAGTAGTACAGGGAGACAAGAGCTATATTTGCAACCAGTAGAACTGTAGCGTGGTGCCCACAGACCTGAGCTGTGATCCAGAAGCAGTGTCACTGTGGCATCTGCAGAGCTTCAAAGAAGCTGCAAAACTGACTGGGGAAGCTCCATGAGTAATCAAATGGTCAGCTCAGGCTGTGGCTGGACTTCTGTCAGCAGCTACTCTGGCGGGTTTAGAGCTGGCTCTGACATGTTTGCTTTGCATTGCATTTCCCTCTCAGGGAAGTGATTCACAGCAGGCCTGGAGAACTCGATGAAGGTTGTAAATGCACAGTTTCCATGTGTTTCAAGTGAACTTGGTGAATATTTGGAAGAGCACTCCACTGCAAAGATTTTGGGTTTTAAGAAGTAGACATACCACCGGAAATCTTCGGGACTAGCAAGAGCTGAAATTTGGGGAAACACCCAGGAAAAGGAATGTGTATGCCTACCCTGTTCTTTTCCTTCCCTTGATGGTCACTCATGGCCATACGTGTCAGAGTTAGGATGCTGATTTACACAGAACTCTTGGTCGGAACTCTTATGGCCATTCTTTTGTTTTCGTGTCAAGGGATCCCCCCAGCAGTGAAATTACCTGTGAGAGCCTGGTTAGTCCTCAGGTGACAGCAACTGAGCTATTGGGGGCTTCTCAGCCATTCTCACTTGCCAGAGGTGAGGAGTGACAATTCTCTGTCTCTCCAAACCTAGCAACTTTTATTCCCCAAGAACTCCCCTCCAAAAGAGCATTAGATATGTTGTTCACAAACAATTTGTAATGCCTTTTTCTATTGCTGGCTTCTGTACATGTCTGGCACCATTGCTTACGTGCCTCTTGAACAATTAAACTGTAAGCTATAAGAGTGGGATTCAGAAAGATACTGGTTTTTTTAGAAGAGGCACCTGAGGGACCAGAACCGGGGTGAGTGTTAGTTTTAGTTCCAGCTTTCAAGAATTTGACTAAAATACTGAGTGCCTCCTTAAAATTTTAGAGGAATGGGGATCCAGTAGCTGTTTCTTTCTGGAAATGATTTAGTGGCTGTTAGCAGGTGGTATACAGCCAGATTTTGGGGTTTGTTTGGATTTTTTTCCTAAAGATAACACTCACGTGTTTCTCCAGAGCATTCATAAAATACATTAAAAGCCATGCATCCAAGAGTGAAGCTGTGCAGAATCCCCTCTGACACAGCTCTGGCTCATGGTTGTGTTTCTAGCTGGCTTTTGAGAGCTTTGCTTCGTTGGGTTTAATCAAAGCAGTGTCTTAATGTTTCTGCTTTGTCCTTCAGCGTGCTTAATTCAGCTGAGGAACTTACTGAGGAAAGACCATTAGGATTGGGTTTATGGGATTTTATCGTTTGTCACTGAGATCCTGGAGCTCAGGAGGCTTACCTGGTGAAGACAGACATTTTTGGTTCAAAGCCATATTTTGCCCCTGGCAAAGTAGATTCATATTTGTCTCCTATGTGTTAATAGCAAGTCCTTAATAATCAGGAAATAAGCACTTCAGAACTTCCTTCCTACAATCTCCATTGAAGGAGCTGGTCTGTACTATTTTGTTTTGTATGGAATTTCTAAATAGTTATGGAGACAGAAAGCAACTGAGCAGTGATTATTTTATAGGCTGGAGTTGAGATATTCCCCTGAGAAAGAAAGGATGTGGGTTGAAACTCTTCACAGCAGAGGGGAGATATTCCCAAACTAGTTGGTATTTTAAAAAAGAGTTAAGGACAACTAATACATTTATATCACCAGAAAAATCTTTTCAAGATTGAAAGCATTTGGCAGTGTCAACCCAAATACACAACTTCAAAACAGCAGGTTTTTTTTCCCTCAGCAAATTTTCTAGGTTTGTTTCTTTTTACATAGTTCTAATGTGGAAATTGATGTAAGTGCTGAGTGAGTGGGAAATTCTTGTTACTATCCATTAGCATTTGATTTGTACACTTCTAAATAAGTCCTGTACTCTTACAAACGATTCAGACTAATTAGTAGACAGGGAGTTTGAAAAGCAGATGTTATTTACAAAAAGTGATAGACAGGAACTTATGGAGAATAGTTTGGAACCAAAGAATAGAAGCAGAGAGACCAGCAAACAATCTGGTGAGGTTTTTTTCTTCTACTGCTAAATTTAGAAGGCAAAGCTGCATTTTTTTTTCCAGTGCTGTCAAAAGTGAAGTGCCTTATAAAATGGAAGAGATTTAAAGTAACTCACAAATAAATAGCTGCTGTAGCTAGAGGGAAGGAATTGCTTAGAAAAGGAAGAAAAAGAAATCCTGCAGTCTGAAAGAGATTTAGCTGAGTCTAAATATGAACTTTAAGGTCACTGAGACTTTTTCCTGAAACCATACACCTAAACCTGTGGAAACCAGAAAAGGGAAATATACTTCAAATCCACAATGTAGTGAAGGTGGGATTTTAATTGAGTCTTGATCACCATCGGTAACAAATCGAATTCAGTAAATCAGATTTCTGCCATAAACAGAAGCATTGAGGGATAATCCTCAATCTTTCTGGTTACAAATTAAAACACTGTTGAAAGATCTTTGCAGAAAAACATGTAGATTAGATTTTGGAGTTGTCCTTTCTTTATCTGTCACAGTTTAAACAATTATTCTTTATTTAGGTATTTTTAATTTTGAAATTGTAAATTACAGCTTTTATTTCCCACATCTTCTCGAGGTTTCAAAATTAGGAAGATGCAAGGTTAGCAGAGCAGTGGTTATCATGGATGTATCTGCCATAACAAAGCTGCAACAGAACCAGAAAGTTGTGAGTCTTTCTGAGCAAGGAACTGGGCAGATGCCTGATGAGAAAGAGCTTGACTAGCTTAGAATTCACTAGGTAGGAGAAAAAACATAGCTCTTGCAGTGGACCAAAACGAATTATCCCAAAATTATGGATTTCCTTACACTATGAAAAAACATTGCTTAAGTTTTACAGAGGTGTGAAAATCTCCTTGAACTATTAAATTACGTTTCCTTCTGTCTTTCTCTCCACATTCTCCCCTCTTGACTGAAATGGAAGCATGAGTGCACCTTCACCTTGAGATTCAGACAAGCCTCAACTAATTGAAGTTACAGACATGTATATTTATAGCAAAGGTCAGAAGCTGAATTGTTAATACTCACCCATAATTAAAGAACCTGAGTTAAATTTGGTAAGGAAATATTATCTCCTACCTTGCCGCAGCAGCTAAGCTTTGTTGAAAAGCCTAATGCATTTCACTGAAAATTGTAGCTCGAAGCTTTGATTCATGTCCCAAGCTTAGCTTGCAATTAGCAGTCCTCAGATAATGTACTGCAAATCTTACTAATAAAGCCACAGAGCTTGTTTTTCGTTGAAAGCATTGGGTTGATAGAAGGCTGTTTTCCTCACTGCTGGTGCTTTTACAAGCTGCGTATGCCGAAAACATGTTGTTAATGTGACAAAATTATTTACTTGCTCATTAAGGAGCCGCACACTAATGACTGGGACAACCAGCGGTGTTACAGTTGAGTCAATAACAATGGGCTCAGGAGGAGAGAGCAGTAGGTTTACAGCACATTGGGCTGGAGACAGGCCACCATGCAGATCATCAGACACGGCTGGCTCGTGAAAGGCTTCTTTCATGGGTTTCTGTAGTAAGTGGGTAGCTAGGACACAGGGAGTATGACTAAGCAGTACTGGTGAAGGCTTGTGGGTCTATAGAAAGCTACTGGAAGGAGAGGTGTCTGGTAATTTTGTGGTTCCTTTACAGGGAAGTTGGAGTACAAACAAAACTGACTGAGAACAAGCCTGAGTGGAAGACCCAAGATGTTTCCTAGGACCTCAGATCTTTTCCTTTGTAAGAAGGAAAGCTTGTTTAGGCACTAACGTAGTGGAGATGGTAACTTCTTTTGTCTCCTTAAGAGAACCTGTGCATGTGTCCCACATCTCTGCCTCTCTGTGGCAGCAGAGTTTGCCCTCAGATTGCAGAAGCAGCATTGTGAAATTTGGTCTGATATCAAGGTTGTGCCCTTGAAATCTCACCTCCTATCTTCAGCTATATCACTGTCTAGTAAGGTACTAACTCTCCTTGCAAACCTTCCTTCTGTGAAATCCAGGTCATAGTCATTATCTCAATAAATACTGATGGGAGAAATGCTCCAGTGAGCAAATTATCAGAAAGATACAGAATCTGATTTGGCAAGTCCTCCTTGAAATTTGTGGATTCCTGAAACTTGCCCTGGAAAGAGTATTTGAACTAAATACTGTCCAATGGGGAAAAAAAGTTACCTCTAATTTATCATTCTGTAATAATTCCAGCGACTTCTGTGACAGAATAATACTGAAAGTGATAACATTTAATGTTCTACCAAACAAAACCATAAATTCCTCTGTCTGGAAAGAATAGTACTATTAATAGGTAGGAAGATGGTTCTGGTGCATTTGTAGAATTTTAGGTGACCTGAAAACTGCGTGCAGTGTGTACTAGGGTAACAACACAAAGCTACCAGGAAAGGACCATTTTGGATGAATGGGACAAGGCCGACTATGTGAGATTCAACAAGGTCAAGTGCCAGATCCTACCTTTGGGTCACAACAAGTCCATGCAATGCTACAGGCTGGGGGCAAGAGAGGCTGAAGCTGCTCAGCAGAAAGGACTTGTGAGTGCTGGTCGACAGCAGCTGAAAATGAGCCAGTGTGTGCCCAAGTGGCCAAGAAGGCCAATGGCATCTTGGCTGGTATCAAAAATAGTGTGGCCAAAAGGACTTTCCTAAAGTGATCATCTCTCTGTAATCAGCACTGGTGAGACCACACCTCAAACGCTGTGACCATTCTGAGCCTCTCACTTCGAAAAGGTCACTGAGGTTCTGGAATGCATCTAGAGAAGGACAATGGAGCTGGTAAAGGGTTTACAGAGTAGGTCATATGAGTTGTGGTTGAGAGATCTGGAGTTGTTTAGCCTGAAGAAAAGGAGACAGGTTGGACATCAGGAAGAATTTCTTCACTGGAGGGCAGTTAAGCATTGGAACAGGCTTCTCAGGGAGGTGGTGGAGTCACTATCCCTGGAAGTGTTCAAGAAACGACTGGACGTGGCACTCAGTGCCACGGTCTAGTTCACAAGGTGGTGAGTGGTCAAAGATTGGACTTGATGATTTTGGACATCTTTTCCAGCCTAAATGATTCTGTGATGTCCTGGGCCCTTGAAAACAAAAGAACCTTTTGCAGTCACTGACATTTGGTCAAAGTGACTCACCACTCTGCTTTCATAGTCTTTCATACCAGTTTTACACTTTTGCAAGTTCTCGCCTTAAGGAAGCCTTTTCTGCCAGGGATTTGCCTTGCTGATTTTCCTTCAGACCCTACCAGGAAAGAAAGTGGGAAGTTTTCACATGTCTCCCTGGCACGAAGGGACAGTTACCAACACGATGTCAGTCCTGTATGGATGCCTGCTCAGGCTGCAGAGATATCAGCTGACCCAGTACTTGGCCTGTGACAGAAGTGCAGAGGTTGTAATGCTGCAGACAGCACAACCCAGATGTTTGGTCCCTAAATGACACTCAGCTGTGCTCTCATAACAGGGGGATGTCAGAAACAGCAGTAACCTCTCTTTCTGTGATCTCCATGAAGCTTGACATTCTATAGATTTGTGTCCTGAGTAATATATAATCCTCTGCCCTCTGGAATAACTCCTGCTCCCTCTTGGGGCTCCATGGCCATCTCTTATTTCTACAATTTGTAACTTTCCAGAGGCCTGAATGCCACTTTCCTCAATATCTCTTTTTTTTTTCATCTCTACTCATTAATCTCTCTTTTTCTCCAGATTTTCTGTGCAGATACATGTGCAAACAATAGTGCTTGCCCATGTTCCCTACATGTTTTACTGTATGTTTATGTGTATGTTGATTAATCCTGCAAAGTGCTGAATTTTGTCTGTCTTGCTGGGGACACAAATACATCTGGATTTCACAGAACTTGCAGAATTTTCACAACTTCAGGAGCTCACCTGGCTTCCCAATCTGATTGAGATTGACCAGTGGTATAAAAACAGCATCAGAAGAAGAGTCTTACAAAAATGTGGCTGAAGAAACCTTTTTTTCCTCAAGAAAGCAGGCTAAAAAGCAGATACACAAAAGGCTTTGAGGTGGCTTGTGAATAACAAAAGTGCACACAGCATTCTGGGATAGACATCAAAAAAGCATAAAGACCATCTGACAGATTTCACTAACTAAAATAAACATATGAAATAAATATGAAAAAAATATTAGAAAACATCCTCCTTTTCCATTTACCTGTCAGTTTTGTGAGCAGGGACTGCTAGTAAGGCCCTGCTGCCCTGACTGCACCTGTGTGATTCAAATAGCATCAGTTACAACCCGGATCTTAAAAATACAGGGTTACGTGCGTTTGTAGACTGATGGACCTGAGAGTAGAGGACAGTGGAATGTTGGCAGTGGGGATTCTTTTTCCCATCCCATGAGCTTATGTTTTAAGTTCAAGCTTGAGGATGAAGAGGAAAGGAGCAAAGAAAGAAAAGTCAAGCCTTTCAAGGCAGTCGAGTCTCAGCTACAATCACAGAATTAATTAATAGTCTGTGCTCCTGAGAGAATTTCCCACTCCTGGGAATGGACGTAGGGATACCACAAAAGCGAGGAAAATTTTTGAGAGATAGGTATTTCCTACCAGCAAGCCTCCAGAGGTGATGAGGCCCATTGAAGTCCATTACAACAAAAAAACCCCTTGTTTCATCCTTTTCGAGGAAGCAGCATAAAACTCACAGACAAAAACAATATTAATAAGACTTTATTATGCACGGGAGGTGAAAATTTGGCATACCAAATAGGTAGTACATATAAGGCAAGGTAAAAAATGGAGCCACACTTCGAAGAAGTCCCAGGTTTTATGTGGCCTTTAAGCTTTTTCATATCAAAGGGAGACATGAAGCTTTTTTTTAAAGGCTTTGCAAGTTTCAGTTTTCATGAAGCCAAACTGAGATAAATCTGGAAATTTATATAACTTTAAAAGAGCACTTACTAAAATGTTCCTGTCATTCACAGTAATATGGAATGAGTCAACTTGTTCCACACAGTGACCTTAACATTTCCCATATTCCAGCAGATTTTCTACAACCCCAGGAGTGTAGGTACAGTCCTGTGTATCATTGCCCCAGCACTCTGGTTGCTGGGAAAGTACTGCTTGCTGACTACTGTCTGTTAATTCTTTGTGTAAGAGCTGGAGGCACACGCTGTCTACTCTCTTGTAAAGAACCAATGAAGTATGGTTTTATTTGTGTTTGCAGAGACAACAAAATCAAAGATAGCAACTTGGTGGCTCCAACTGAGATAGTAATTAAGATAAAATGATGATGTTACTAGCATATCTTAAGAAGCCTGAAGGAATTAGCATATCTTCCAGGAAACTGAACTGGAAAAGAGATATCCTTTAAGAGTAAACATGAAAATACTGTATTTTTACCAAGTATGATGGAGAACTGATACATCTCTCCTGTGTTTGGGTAGATAAGTGAGATGAGTGAGTTAAGAGGAGCTGAGAAGAGTGTTTGCCGGGCAACTGGGAAATGAATGAACTCATTGAACCTATTTTCTTAACAAGCTTTTTATAAAAATTGGGTGTTTCTGTTGTTGTCCAAAATTTTTAATACATCTCTTCATTTTAAGCCATTCAGTTTCATGGACAGGAGCTAACTACAAGAAGAAATAATAGTCTGAATTGTCCTTGGAGAGACTAACTGTACCTTTCTCTCTATTCCCTAAGAAGATGCCCTGGATTTAAAGACTATGTATTAGCACAAGTAATTGTAAAAACAGCTTCTTTTCTGACACTGACACTCCTTTCCTTCAGCTTGTCCAGAAGGCTGACAGCCCGTCCCATTCCCATCGCTGGTATCCCGTCAGCTTCCCTGGGAGTTCAGCACTGCATTTGGCCTGTTCTGCTGGTCTTCCTGGGCTCCTCATTTCTGAGCTGCACCATCTCCATCCATGAGAAGTCAGGTAGGAACCGAGGTAATTTGACACTGCTAAAGTTTCAAGCCTCAGTTGTCAGTTTCAGCCATTTGTTTTCAGGTGTGTTTTGCTGGATGCCAGTTTAACTTTTGGTTTTGTAATATGGTCTTTGTAGAGTTTATTTTAAGCTTTCAGTGGAATAAGAGAACAGAAGGGAGCAGACCTGCTGAGGAACAGGCACTTTGTGGCTAAGAAGCAATTTCCTTATTATTTGAAAAGGTCTGCTAGGAATGGCTATGGGAGAGCTTACAGACAAAATGATTGTGCCCATTTTCTATGTGATAATTGCTGGTGAGGAGGCCTTGGGGTCAGGGATTTGCTTTCCTCCTGTCTACATGGTTGTTTCACAGGTGGTCTATGAGAAGTCCACAGAAACACGCCCCAGCAGCACGTTAAGATTTTAGGTGTGCTTAGCTTCATGATATTGGAAATGCTCTGGAGAGAAGAGCCAGAGGGGCCTTGTTGCAGGCCCGCTAGATGAGAAGAGCAATGTCTGGTTTGAGACCAGAAAGACACAAGACACCACCACTGGGTTGATTCCTTTCTTCATCCCACTTCCCACCTCCTTCTCCCAATTTGATACCATTTTGACCCAGAGAAACTTTCTGTGAAAGTGACTGTAAAAAGCTGCCAAAAATGTTTTATTTGGAAAGAGGAATATATTCTGAGACTGCAAAAGAAAAACGGTGCCTCATCAACAGTACCCAAGGACATGGCATCCTCTGGTGGGTTGACCCTGGCTGGATGCCAGGTGCCCACCAAAGCTGCTCTATCACTCCCCCTCAAACTGGACAGGGGAGAGAAAATATGGGGAAAGCTTCATGAGTTAAGGGCAGGGAGAGATGACTCATCGAATACTGTCACAGCCAAAACAGACTGAACTTGGGGATATCAGCTGAATTTATTACTACCAAAACCAGAGCAGGATAATGAGAAATAAAATAAATCTTAAAATCACCTTGCCCCCATCCCACCCTCCTTCCTGAACTCTATTTCCTCACCCTCAGCAGTTCAGGGAGACAGGGAATGGGCGCTATGACCAGTCCATCACACGTTGGTTTTGCTCCTGCTTCCTTCTCTGGCAGGAGAGTTCTTCTCTTCTTCAGCGTGGGGTCCCTCCCATGGGACATAGTTCTCCATTATCTTCTCCAACATAAGTCCTTCCCACAGGCCACAATTCTTCACAAATTGCTGCAACATGGGTCATTCTTCCATGGGGTGCAGTCCTTTAAGGACAGGCTGCTCCCCCACAGGTTTCACATTTCCTGAAATCTCCAGCATGGGCTCCTCTCTTCATGGGGCTGGAGGTCCTTGACAGGACCCTGCCCAGCACAGGTCTCCCACAGGGTCACAGCCTCCTCTTGGGCATCCACCTGTTCGGGCATGGGGCTCCTCCATGGGCTGCAGGTGGATCTCTGCATCTTTCCATGGGTTGCAGGGGCAGAGCTGCCTCACCATGGTCTGCACCATGGGCTGCAAGGGAATCAGCTCTGGAGCCTGGAGAACCTCTTCCCCCTCCTTTTCCACTCACCTTGGTGTCTGCAGGGCTGTTCTTCTCACGTGTTCTCCCTCTACTCTTCTCTGGCCGCAATTACGACTCTGCAATAACTTTTTTCCTCTTCTTAAATCTATTGTCACAGAGGTGTCACTACTATCTCAGATTGGCCCAGCCATTGTCAGTGGTGGGTCTGTCTTGGAGCCACCAAGGATTGGCTCTGTCAGACATGGAGGAAGCTTCTGGCAGCTTCTCACAGAAGCCACCCCTGTAGACCCCTGCTACCAAAACCTGGCCACTCAAACCCGATACACATCCATTACTGTAGCTGCTGCAGGTTTGATTCCCGAAACTCTCACAGGATGAATCAATCACTGTTACCGGCAGTTACGCTTTCCAGTCTGAATCATATATTTGCACCTCTGAGGTCTCACTGGGCAATCAGATGGAAAAGCACCGATGCATTAGCAACAGTAGGAAATCATGGGATTGAAAAACTCTGACCCATTTAGAGAAAATGAACTGCTCATTGCTAAAATAGGCCACCCTGAAAACAAAATGTGAGACCAAACTACCAGAAGAAGTGGTATGCCTCAAACTATTTATTCAGACACTCCTAGCAAGTTTCTCCAGCTTCCATTCATGTTAACTTGCCCCTAATACAATCTTTTTGCTCTCTACAGCTTCCTGAGGAGGGGACATGGAGAGGGAAGCGCTGAGCTCTTCTCTCCAGTACCCAGTGACAAGTCATGTGGGAATGGATCAAGGCTGTGACAGAGGAGATATAGATTGGACATTAGGAAGCATTTCTTTACTGAAAGAGTGTTCAAGCATGGAGCAGTCTTCCTAGAGAGGTGGTCAATGTCCCAAGCCTGTCAGTGTTTAAGAGACAGCCACACAATGCCCTTAATAATGATCTTTAACTCTGGTTAGCCCTGAAGCTAGATGATCATTTTAGGTCACTTCCAGCTGAAACAGCCTATTCTAGTCCAGGCTATTCTATTCCTCACCAGTAACACAGTTTTACGTGGAAATGGGTACAAACCAGAATTTTAAATGTGAGTATTGTTGGGTTGTTAGATCATTCAAAAGAGATGTGGAAAACACTTCTCTGCTTACCTCAGTGGAGAGGGCATCAAGTCCCTTTGGCTCTGAGTACTCTGTTGCAAAAGTTGGTGTAGGCCTTCAATCTGGAATTTTTGACCTATTCAAGAGTAGTCAGGGGTGTGAGAAACTATGTGACTCAGAACGAGGGATCATCCTTTTTCCTACCTAAATTGCAGACAAGCAGTAGCATTTGTCCAGTGAACAAAGGGTTTTCTGAGGTGATAAAAATCTTTGGCAACCCAACTTTCCAGCTGAAAACATCCAGTTCCCAGGAAGCTTATAGTGAGGTGTTGAGATAGGCAGTTTGTTACCTGTAATCTGCACTAATCTGGAGCCCTGGAACTGGACAGCAGCAATACTGAAGGTGTTGTGAAGTCTCCTAAGTACTGAGAAGAGACTAAGTCAGCCAAAGTTGCAAATCTCTATGGATTGGAGTGGGGAGGAGTGGCAGCAATAAGGTCATGATGACAACCCTTGAAGCATGCTGCAGCACAGAGGAGCTGTGTCAGAGAGGCTGTTGCCATGACATTTCTTTGGATAAACATCTGGAGTCCTTGAGCTTACTGATGTAGTGCTGCTCCATGAGCCAAAAACTCTCTTGCTACTTTAATTGAAACCCTATTGCTTAAAGAGCATTCAGCCCCACCTCAGCTGCGAAACCACTGCCTTGAATGAGAGTACCATCTCCGAGAGGAGGCATCCTTCAAACGAGATTCAGTCACATTTAGAAAAGAAAAATGATCTCGTGGTTTAATCTGAAATTAGGACCCTTGCCCTTGGCTTCTAGAAACCGTAACTTTGTCCTCTGGCAGGTCACTTTGGAACAGTCTGATTTTAGTGGCACATGACCAAAACAACTGCCTTGGCCCCTAGACTGTGGGTGTGGGTAAGAGGCAGAACACGTAATGCAGTACACAGAGGGAAGGGCACAGACTGACTCTATGAACCTGCCTTTTCTTTTGCTTTGCACACTAAGTTAAAAACAAAAACAAGAAAACAAAGCATCCATTGATTTCAGCTCCAGCCTCCAGAAGAGTACAACCTTGTTTTTCCCTGCTGTTTATCTCTTGGAACATCAGCTCTAAAATGACCTGTCCCAACTTTACAAGTGCTTGACGTCTCTGAAAACTGCCTTCTGGGGATCAGGAGTCAAACAGTAATGCACATTTTATAGGAGGCACCTAATCTTGATCTTAAATGAGATTATGAGGCCATGTTAATAGCTGCTAGTTAGAGTCCGTTAATAGCCTTAGCGATGTGTGCCATACAAGTTTTAATAGGGTTTTCCGGGAAGGACATGGCTCTGTCGGTGCCACATGTGAACTGCAATTCAGAGCTACCTGTAGCTTTGTCCCACTGGTGTTCAAGCAAGAGGAAAGCTTTGTGTGTGTTCTAAGTGGATTTAATTCAGGTGTATTGGAGAAAAAGCTGAAGAGTAGAAAAGACCATCCATCATTAGGAGAGCAGTTTATCTTTCTCCTAAAATGCTTTCTTTACTCAGAAGTACTTTCACACAGAGAGCTCTGTGTTTCCATTACACCTTTGCTATGTGTCTTTGATTTTATCAGCTTGCCTCTAATTTCCCTGTCAGGGTTTGGTAAGCTGTTGACTGTTCATTTAACTCAACAGCTTTGAAAACAATTTTGAATATTGTGTATGAGTCACTGTACTGAAGGGAAGAGGATGAAAAGGAATAAGTGTGGAGAAAAAAGGAGCTGTTAAATGTGAAAAGGGAGACAGATGTACCGATATACGTGCAGCAACCCAGGGGCTTCTCCTGGAATGGGAGGCCAGTGTTCAGGAGTCTGCAAAGACAGAGGTCAGGAGAGTCTGCTTTGTCACATGCGAGTCTAACAAGATCCTTCGTGGGAGCATCTGGATTTGGCAGCAGTCTTCGTGTCATTAAAGAAAATTGGTCTGATCCATAACATAATTTTCAAGAAAAGGAAGAAGACAGATTCCTCAATAGTCAGCAAGTCTTGCTCACAAGCTCCCACAACTGGAGTGTTCCAAAAATTGGAACTGTGGGGCAGCTTTCTGGACACTGTTATCCCGACAAAAACATGGATTTAGAAGTAAACTCACGTAGCAGAAAGCAGCTCAGCGTGTGCACAAGTCAAATCAGCTGACCACAGTGACCCTTTTAAGTCCCTTTAGGCTCTTGGATTTTGTTTATCTGTACAAGCTGCATCAATGTGTTTTTCCGGTTGCAAAATGTCTCCTATCTTCAAGCATGATGAAAAATTCCACTCTAACTTCTAAACTCATCAGTAAAGATTTCTTTCTTAATTGCAGAAAAGGTAGAGATGGCTACTGCTACTAAACAATAAGTATTAACGTGTGTCTGAGGCAGAAGGATTGCACTTGTTTCCAGGACCTTGAGGGATCAATGGGAAAAAGAAGTTTAAAGACAGATGACAAGACTGAAAAAAAGCTAATTGCCTGAAGCAGTTAAACTAGGCTAAAGATGGCCATTGTTGAAATTCTCATCCCAAGGAAATTTCACCCCAGGGAAACCTTAGTCCTTAGTATGTTTTTAAGAAGGGGAGAAGCCTCAAGGGAGGAATTCATGGAACAATTTGGGAATCTTAGCTCTAGTGAACTGCCGGGACCAGATGGTGTTCATCTCAAGCTGTGAGGGATCTCAGCTCCAAAACTGGAAAGCTTCTGACAAACACATGCGATATATTCCTTAAAATAGGAGTTCTTCCTGGTTGCTGTGAAAGTGTCACCAGGGAGCATCACTTTCAAAATGCGCTGAAGAGTGACCTTAGAAGTTGCAGGTGAATGTGCAATAACCTACATAGAGGGGAAGCATTTCAGGCCAGTCCAAACGGAAACATATGCTGAGAAAAACAGAATTACATCATCTGACCAACAATACGGATTCTGCTGAAAGTCCTCAGCTGGTCTTTGAAGTTATTTGAAGGCTTTGTTTAAAATATTGGGAAGAAAAATCTGGCATGTATCATCCAGGTTTTTAGGAGGTTTTTGTGATGTTTTTAACATGAAGTCCTTTTTTCTTGTTAGACAGGTAATTTTTTATTCTGATTTAAATATTGGCTAGGTATCAAATGTTTTAAGTTCCTGGCTGTTTTTTGAATTGTAGGTCACCTAGCAGTGGCATGCAAAGATCTGTGCTGGGATTGCTCTTGGCCAATATTGTTGGCGATTTTAAGACTGAGTTGACGGTGTGGTCATTACATATCACTATCCATGTTAGGAGAAACTAGAGGAGCTTACAAAATGTAGAAAGTCTTACTTCATTCCTTCTACATTTTTTTCACCTCAGTGAACAAAATCATAGGTAAAATTTAACTTGTACACATACAGAATCATGTACAGTAGGAAGAAAAATACTTTTTTTCAGAAATGGCAATGAAAAACAAGGAAGCTTTTATTCAGAAGCAGAGATTTAGGAGTGGTTATTGACAGCGGTTCAGCTTGCTTCACCCAGGCAAAAAAGAGCAATGAGAAAGTCTTGCTTCAGGTCCCCAGGAAATGAAAGCCATAGTGACATGCAGCAGCAATTTGAATATCCTTAAAACAAATGAAAGGAAATAATTCTGCAGAATTTAGTGCTAACAGCATATCATAAAATGTAAGGTCTGCAAGACCTAAAGGATTAGATCACTCTGTTACCATTAACAGTTGTGCAGCAGACAAATTATATGACCAATGTCAGACATCAAATTCTGGGTTATAAACTGCACTTCTGTGAAGTGAAATGAAGAAAAATACCTTCCATGGAATTGTATAATAGCAGAGGCATAATTCTAGTCGGACAGAGTTTATCTTCCTCTGATACAGAAGAGTGACCTGAACTGGTGAGTTAATAGGCAACTTTGCTGCTGAATTCTGATGACCCATCTTAGACTTTTATATTTCTGAAGGAGGCAATGCCTGCCTGTGAGCTTGCATGTGTTTCCTCATTAGACACCGGTATTTTATGGAGAATGGAACTTCAAATAAAGTCAAATGAAATGGATGGCAGTTTGTAATGTTGTCTGACTTCTTTGCCCTTTTTATATTATGTATGGTAAAAAAAAAGTAATTACATTTTATGTTTTATGGCAATGATTTACAAAGTAAATGTAGCCCACTCTGCTAAGTGTTTTCGCTGAGGTCCCAAAAGTAAGCTGTAGTTACTTCAGAGTCTGAAGGTCAATTTCAGCCTCACAGTTTCACAATTTTCCAAGACATAGAATTATATTTTAATATGTAATAGAAAATGTAAAAGTAGAGAAATAATTTTTAAAAACAAAGCTAGAAAAAAAAAGACAATAATTTATTTCGAACACAAAAGTCTTGTAACTGCTGATGCAGTTACTGATGTAACTGCTATTTGCTGTTGGGGGTCTGATTGCCCTTTTACTCAAGGTAGTCCCACTTCCCACTAGACTTCAAGAAAGAAGATTTTTTTTTTTCTTTATTTCTTGAGAGAGAATCATAAGACATTTCATACCAGAATAGACTATTGATGTAGTAACACATGTGGTGCTAAGTTAACACATGGTAACAGACATGTAACAATTACTATCATTTTTCTGATATTGAATTTAACTGCTGAGATCTGCTAAAGAGCTACTGAAACCAAATCTTTAAACAGCAGATATAATTGCTGAAAGCACTTAAGAGGTTTACAAACACGTGATGTGTTATTATACAAACATTGTTTGGTAATTAGTCTTAGCTTAAAGTCACCTTTGAGAACTCAGCAACATCTCTGTGTGTTTATATATCTATGTATATGTATGATGTATATACATTACACATACACGTATATGCACATGACAATACACATTGTAAATACCACCACACGTGGTTTAAAGAAGGGACTAGCAGGGGGGCTTACCTTTGAGATTTTAGGACTGAAAAAGTCACACTTTGAAGGAGAAATTCAAGCAAAATTCTTTCCATCAGTGGCATGTATATTCTGAACCTACACATGCAGTCTGTTCTCTCTCTCAAGAAGTGCCATTTCTCCATAAAAGCAGTTGAGGACAAAAAAGCCCACAACAAACTTACAAACCATTAGTTACAAGTTAGGTGCTTAGATGTGAACAGCTCCTGGATTGTTCTGTCTGGATAGGTAGGAACACAGAGGTCTGAGGCAGCAGGAGTCCCCGATGTGATCATGCATTAGCAAGTCTCTTGATGTCGGGGAAGAATAGCTAAGTAGTGAACAGAGACATAATTGTGCCTGATTTTTTTTTTTTTCCCAAAAGCTTTACCTCCTGGAAATGAAAATCGCTTTCTCTGCTCTGACCTAACACAGTAAGAAATCCTTAATATTCAGTTTCTTACCTGTCTCGGTGGCTAAATTAGAAAGCTCTGTGAGTACAGCTCTGTGAATAAGTCATGCACTATGTTTAGAGCGCTTCTGTCTGTCATGATCAAAAGCGTTGTGATAAAGGTAATGGATTACTCCTCTTCACTTGCTGTAATCACTGGGAGCATCAGCAGCCACAGGACCTGATGTGACCAGTACAAATGCAAGCCCCGATGCAGTCGTGACTCCGCAAGGCTGATTTTCAGGCTTTGAGGAATAGTCTGTGTGGATCAGTTGGTCTGAGGTCCTTGTTTTGTTTTGAAATCCACTCTGAAGTGCTCAGCATAGCTGACAAACGAGCTCACACAAACTGGGTGTGGTTCTCCAGGGATTGAGAAGAACAACTGCAAAGATCTCAGGGAAAAGTTTTTTTGGAGCACCGAGTATCTATGAGCCGGTAAATGATTTTGGCTGGTTTGTTGGTGCCAAGGGTGAGTTCAAGTGATGTGCAGCCAGAGGCAAGAAAACCTTGCTTGATGTAAATGAAAATGCCATGACTGTTTTTTTTTTTTTTAACTAAGATTTGCTCTGGGAGGCAGCGGGGTATTGTTGCTCCACTTTACCCTTTCCTCTGGATCTCCGTCAGTTTGGGGGCAGAGAAGAAGCAAAAGAATGAGAAAGGATAAGCAGAATGCAAGAAACAAGTCAAGTATTTAATACATAGCCAGGTTTATACCAGGAAAAGGGAGAGAGCCAAGTCATATACGTACGGCTCTGGATTCCTTCCAGAGGTTTCTGAAGACCAGGAATGCTGTTGTTCACTGACACAGCTGGGCCTCTGCCAGGGAAGGGGGCAGGCAGAGGAGGGTGTGTGTGTGTTTGTCTTTCCCTCCTCAGTATGAAATATGTCTCCTTTCCTCTGCCATTGGCACTGCTTGCAACCGTGTCTGTTTGCAAAATGACCATCTCCCCTGTGGAATGACGAGGTTGTTTGAATCCCAAGTTTGAAGGGATGGGCTGCTGCATAACATTTATTTTTGTTTTGCTTTGTGTTTTGATAAGGTTTGGCTTTTCGGTGCCTGTAAGTGTTCTAAATACGTCTTTTGTTCCTGTAATGGCAAAGTCTGAAATGTTCCCTACTAATTTTCATTTGCATACGGCTAGAGAGTATTTTTGATTTCCTCCATTTGGTAGCCTTTAGAAGCATCTGACCTGCACTCAAGCACTAAAAGCTTTTCAAAAGTGTTATGTCGTCCTACAAATAGCCCATAATAACTGTAGTGACTATTTAAAACATAATAGTTTACATTAAATTTAATAACTTATGAAAAGTAACAGGTTCCTTTTGATTTACCATCGCTATGCCCACAGGCAGGTTTTCTAAGGACAGGTTAAACATGTGTGAATAAATATATATAATAGCTACATACAAATACACATTTCAGCATTTATTTTAGAAAAATGAAACATTTATAGCGTTTGAGGAAAAAACCCCAGGCTTTTTGACATGCAAAGCCTTCTTCAGACAAGCTGATATTTTTGAAACTACCTTCTTATTGCTTCCCAGGGGTCTTGAGGTCCTCTCAGGGCATGGGGGCAGTGGTCTACAAACAGTGGGATAAGGGCCAGGAAGTCTTGCATCTGCCACTGTTTCGATGAGCACTTGTGTGTGCATCACACTTTATGCCAAATCAGCTGGCAAAGGGACAATTTTTGCTTGCAACAGTTTGCTGTGTGCGGCTCAAACAGCTCATCTTCCACTGCCGTTCCGTGCTAGACGAGCTCGACTCACACGTGCTCCGCGGCACACCCTTTCCCTAACTCACGCACGTGTTCTTCTCAGCACTCGCCTCCTACGGCCTGGATTAAGCCACTAAAGACAGGCATGGGCAGGCAGCAGTGTGTTGGCTGGTTGGGCTCCAGGGGCCCTTCCTCATGGAAAGCAATGCTTCATCAGGCTCCCCTGAGCCTTTTGGGAACACACGCATTGTGCTGCGTGTTGAGTCAACGTGTGGCTCATGTCGAGTCAATGTGTGGCTCATGCTGAGTCTAGTGCTGTCTCCACTCCCAATCCCCTGTGTGACTCTCTGTGAGGAAGGTGACAGGCCTTACCTTCTGCCTTTGCTCAGGTATCAACCCAACGCTCAGAAAATGGGAGCAAACACTCCTAATAATGTCCCTGTGGCACTGCATCTTCCCTCAGGCAGAAACGTCTTGCCTCGTGTATGGGCTAGGGGAGCCTGTAGAAATTCAAGGTTGCCTAGGAATTAACCACTTCAGGGGAATCGGGCTCTGTTAACTATGTTGTCACTTTACAGTCGCCAGAAAGAGAATTTGGACCTGTCTGAACAGTGTCTGTAAGAAAATCAGTCTGGGTGAAGCAGCATTATTGCCCTTGCCCAGACACAATCAGGAGGGCTCAGAGAAGCTGGTGTGTTGCTTTTCTGCCTGCTTTTGCATAAGAAGAATCTCTTCCTCTTTCAACAGCAGTTTCCTACAGGGGTAGTGTGTACAATGTTCCTGTTCTGTAGCAATGAAGTGGAATAGGCCATATCTGCATGGTCTTAATACATACTCGCATGCTGAAAGCAAACCCAAACCGAATGCTAATGAGAGCACTGTGTTGAATGGAGATCTGAGCTGCTCTAGGCCCCCTGATCAAATGCAAGCTGAACTTAATGTGATGAAATCTGCCTCAAAATCTCTGCATAAACCCTTCTAGAGTCTTTGTTTTAGCAAATGGGGGAGAGATGGCTGAGATTACTAATGCCACTGTGGCCAGCAAATTTTTTCTGGCCAGACTGCCCTGCAGAAACTTGTTTCATTCCTTGCTGCTCAAGTAACTGATTTGACGTTCAGCAACTCTTTGGAAGGAGGCAAGCTTAGAAATGATGATTCCTGGCAAGAGCTAAGCAGGATGATGAACAGCCCTAGCAGATATATGAAAAACACCGGGAAAATTGTTTTCGTGACTATTTAGACCTTAGAGAAGTATTCCCATACCCACGCTCCATGCTGTGTGTTTACCTTGCTAGACGCTATATGGGAGGCACACCTGCTTGCATCAGCTCCGTGGCACGGGTCCAGCCCTGACAGGGAAGCAGCGCTGCTCCTCTGTGAGCAGGGACAGCTGCTCCTGCAATCAGCCACACCTGGTCATTAGTGAGCAATTTTGTAGCCGTAACCACAAGGCACTGAAATTTACTTAGTGACAGCAATGTACGTAGGATTGCTTCAGAGCCGGACGTTCCGTGGTGCTTACTGGGACAGGGGTGATGCGTGTATCCTTGAGTTTCCAGAGAGGAGCACCTAGTGTGACACTAGAGTGTTAAAAGGCATAGAAGAAAGGGGAATTAGGAGAGGAAAGAACGGGAATGAAGAAAAGCACTTTGAGTTTATTCCCTGTTTTACAGGCAAAGTTCATAAAATATTCAGCACTTGAACTCTGAGTATGTGGTCAGAATTTCCTCTCACTTCTGAATGACCTGCTGCACAAACATTGGCTTGTTGACGTATAATAGCTGCCTTCAAACAGGATATTATTCAGCACTCTAAAATAATCTAAAACTCATTTGAAATAGCCAGGTTAATCCCCATCACCTGCGAGTGAGGAATAAAAAATAAATTATTCACGACGCATTACTTCCCTAGTAAAGCACCACAGATTTTTGCGACTGTTAATGTGGCTGGAATCAATTAAACTGCTGTGCATTCTTTTAGAGTCTTAGAGTATTTTTAAGTTTGGGTTTAAACATGGACAGTGGCATACTTTCCTCAATGTGAATTCATAGTGTGTGTTTTAAGGTGCTTTGGACTAATTAAGGCTTGTTGAGAAAATAAACCCATTAAAGGCAGAAAGGAGAAATATTTCCATTTAAAGAACAGGGTTTGGTTACAAGAGGTTTGCTTTTAGCTTAAATCATACCAAGTGAGCTGGTAGGAATCATGAGATGTGGATAGATACACAAAGCTTACTGGAGAGAAACAATTGCATCTGGTTAGTTTATATGAGATAAAAGCAACATGGGTCATAGCTGTACAGTACCGAAATCTTTGTCTTGTGAAGAAATATTGATTGGACTTGTTTAATTTAAATCCTAACTATTTATCCTTAAAGAAATGGCAAAGAGAAATGCGCTACGGAGCAAACCAGCTATCTCCCTGTATTCTCCCTGCACTGTCATCAGGGCTGGATCACCCACAGCCAAGGTTTTCTATGTGTCAACAATTAAGTGCCTCTTCCTATAACCCGCATAAACCCTTTAAAAGATACGTCCTCCCAACCTCTTTTTCTGTGTTTTTACAGTTTGTTGGAGGAAGACAGAGCACAGAAGTGTGCTAGAAAAACATCTTCCTGAATCGGGAAGGCTGAAAGGTCAATTATTTCCTCCCCCCTCCCCCCAAAAAAGGGTAGAGAGGTGGGGGTAAACAATTTGCTTTGTAGTTTCAGGCAATAGAAGTTCACATTTTTATTTACTTTGAGATTTTCCCCCGTTTATGGAGATGACTGCACAAGCTAATTGACCTCTCTGGAGGCCTTCTGGAGATCAGATATCCTTGACAGTTTCAAGCCTTTTTTTGGGCATGTTCCCTAGCAGGGTGGATTTCACAGTTACTGAGAGGGTCTCAGTGAAATCATCTTTTTGTCATGAGGGGAAAACACTTCCCAGGCAGCCCTCTGAGGCTGCTAGGTCTACTGCTGGCTTTTCTCCGCCATTTCCGACCTCGCTGCTTCCATCTGTTCTCCAAAATGTGCTTTTGAGGGGTGAAAGGGGATACTTTTGTCTGCGTGTTTTGCCGACAGGGATCACAGTAACAGCTAATCCCACGGCATTTAAAACATGATGATTCCAGTTGTACATTCAACAGCCTTCAAAGACAATATTAGAATATTTCTTTTGCCAATCAAAAGAATACAAATCCTTGTCAGACAGCTTTGGAATCAGGTGTGTAATGTGCTGGATCTGAAAATAAAGCATTTCATTTTCAGCCCAGTCAGCCAACAAAGCCGTGCTAAGCTTTTCCAGTCCTTCATACCCCAAAAGCATATTACACTGAGCTAGGTACTGGCCTTGGAGAAGGAAGGACTGAAACCCAAGAGCAGAGACTGACACCTTGCCTGACCCTGGCTCAGTGAAGCAGCTAGCATTGGCTAGCCAATACCTGCAAATGGGCTCCTCTGGAGCCACCTTCTTGTTTCATGTATCTCATAAGATTACAACCTTAACTAAACTTCAGCAATTTAGGACTTTTGGAAACACTTTTGATCCACTCTTTTACCTTACGAAACCCTATTGCTGTTAATGCTGGAGAGACGTCAGCAGTTGTCCGAGTGAGAGCTCTTGCTTGTTTTCCTATTTATTCCTAATCATCTTGGCTTCCTTTGGTTTGTTTTGAGAGAGCAGAGGAAAGTAATGCTCACAGGCGCCAAAGCACCTCAGTTTGTGGAAGGCCGAATCATTTCCATGACTTGGAGGAGCACAAATGGAGAGGATTGCTATGGAGAGAGGGGTTCTGGCCAGGTAGCCCGTGTGCTACCAGAACAGACTGCAGACAGCAAGAGGACAAGAGAGAGCAGTGGTGAGTGCCATGAATGTTGGCCTTTTAAGAGGGAGAGTAGTGAATGGACTGAAAAGGAATGGCAGTGTGCTTTGTGATGGTGAGAGAGGGAGGATGCAGGCCAGCATAGAGGTGGTGGCAAGGTGGGACCTTGGGGTAAGCAAGAGAAAGGAATGTGAGGTGGGATTGTTTGATCAAGAATAGGTGGCTATCATTGAAATTCCTTGTCTTTTGGCTCTATTAGAGCCAAGTCTTCCTAGTGGATTTTCTCCTCAAAATTATCCATTAGAATCCATTGGAATTCCCTAAGGAAGCTATCTCACAGAGACACCAAGGCTTCCTGAATAGTGACACTCGTCTGCCAGAACTCCTGCCTTCTGCAGACTTTCCCCTCAGTGTGCTGGTCAGCTTCTGCCGTGGACCTTACTTCGGAAAGACTTGATCCTTTTAAATATGTCAAACAAACAGTCCTGGATCTGATGATCAGTTATTGATTCCTCTGGATCCATACTGTTTTTCTGTAATACGTTGTGGTGTTGCCCATAACATAAAACTGAAAAGTGGGTCTTGGTCTCTCAGCGTCTTGACTCAGTCACTCAACCGCACACAGTTCCTCTTGCATCAGTCTGTGCCGATGGCTTCCACACAGGCAAAGGCCTTTCAACGGATGCATCAACTTTGGAAGCTGAGTTTCAGCTCCTGTCTCCCACTAACAGACCATGGCTAGAAGAAAGGCACGGTGTGTTGGGTCTGTGCACAGCTGGAGTTATAAGCAGCATAAATGATAAGTGATACAAGTGGATTAAAGTGAAGTTTGCCCTCATCTCATGGAGCAGTGCTCAAACACAGCTTAACTAGATCTTGGGGTGCCTGTCTGCATTCTCACAGATTCTGCTTCAGGATCCTCCAGAACCTCAGAGCTGTTTGTGCCACTTCTGTCTGGGTGCTATAAATAACACTGTTCTGGGACCTCTTTGGTTTTGGCACCTTCTTGAAATTTTCTTTTAGTTTTATATTCCTAACAGATTAGTGTTGCCATTACTTTTAACCATGCTTCCTGAAGGTAAAAATTATGCTTTTATTAGAGTAGTTGTCAGGATGTTGTCATCCTGAAACTTGAAAACTCTTCTGTTTGTTAAGGGTTCTTCTAGCACAAACTCATTTTAAAGAGTCGGGAGCATGGAGAGAATAGCAGCCTTGAACTTTCTGTCAGCTGCAGAATCTCATTGCAAAGACGTGGTAATGGGTAAGAGCAACAAGGCTGGGAAGTCCTGGGCGGAGTTTTAACTCTTTCCAGACACCATCCTACTGACAATTTTAGATTGCAGCAAATGCTTTAAGTGACATCTATGATGCCACCGTGGCGAATGGAAGCAGATGCATCTGGTCATCAAGCCATGTGTCTGCTCCAGGAGGGTGACCACAAACAGTAGGACTTCTTTCTAAGCATCTTATACTAGAAACATATTTTAAAATTGTTTGATGGTTTGAGTTTTTACTTAATTCAAACCCAGCCATTATCAGTTAACAGCTGTTTTATGAGACTTGATTTAAGGGGTTTTTTATTTCAACATATTTTTTCTGTGCCTATGTAACTGAAAAGGAGAATGCAATTGAATTGACTTTCTAGCATATTTTAGGCTGAGAAACAGTGGATAGAAGAAGCACATGTGTACATGCTTGTACCTGGAAACTAGATAAGCCATTTCTCAGGTGGATCTGATCAAAAATTAAACCCAGTAGAATCATAGGGACTGGAGTATATTGCAAACAACCTCCTCCTGACTACAGGTCACTCTCTGTTCTGATAGGTATGGCACCAAATCTCTATTGTAAGGACACTGGAATTCATTCAAATGATCAAGTAATGAAATTTGTTTAAATTAATAAAATAAGCATGCTTTTAAAACTACACACGAGGTGCTTCTAAACGCTGCCACTAAGCCTACAGACTAGGAATCAGGGAACATCTGATAGTTTACGAAAATGTCAAGAAAGGAAGAAGAGGGATGATAAGACAGGAAAAAGCAGGCCCACAGTTGTTTTGGTTAGCCCTTGGGTTGCAAGCTATTCAATGTGTTGTTCTGAAAGAGTTTTCAAGGGAAGAATTGACCTCATTTGTGAACTCTGTGACCCTCAAAGATAATCACAGGGTTGTTGTAAGAGACAAAATTGTTTGGTTTTTTTTTTTTGCAAAACAACACAAATGGTGTTGTGTTGCTCCCTAAAGGATGAAGTGTTGATAGAAGCACCTACCTGCATCACTGGTTAGTGGACTGGTGAGGGAGTTGAGATAACATTCTCATGTTTAAAACAGGAACTCGTGTGGATCTAAAACTACACATTTTACATTACATAGTTCTTTGGTCTTAAAAGTAAGCACGGCCTACAATTTTTAATTTATGGCCATGTTCCAATAAACAGTTTACATTATTTATTCTAAACCCCAGGTGTTAAAACAAGACTATTAAAAGGGACGAGGGAGGCTCATAATTATTTTTATTTCAGTGTTACTTTCGTTAAAGTAACACAGAGTTACAGTGTTAGTAACAATAAAAGAGGTAAGCAAATTTAAAAAAAGTCACGCCAGCTTTGTCTGTCCTGGGGTTATATACATGTGTGTGTGTGTGTGTGTGTGTGTGTGTGTGTGTGTATGTATGCATGTTTGCAGTGGGTTGACCTTAATTCTATTTTTGATTTTAAAATTTGCTCATCTTGATATCCCCCAGAAGCCGAGATTTCCAAAAAGTTAAAGCTACAAGTTTCTGAGTGACTGCAGCTGACCCTGCCTGCATTGTGGAGCAAAAGTAATCGATAGCCAGGCACCTGCAAGCTCCACGTAGCTGCTATGCAAAAAGCTCCATGAGCTAGGAGAAGGCCCTGCAGTGTCAAACCCACTCTTTCATGCTCTCAAAATCTCACAGTTTCGTATTCAGAATGAGAGTCATACCCAACACATCTGCTCCTTAGGCTGACCTCGGCAAAACTAAGTTCTTACAAAGGAAAATTAAAGTGATCACATCGTTCTGAGTAAAGTGTGCCCCTCTCTTGCTTCTACTCCACTGCAATTATGTGGGTGAGATTTACCCACTGTAAGCTGCGGCTACCATGCTTCCCATAGTCTGAGGACAATTTAATCATTTATTGGTGTAATGGATCTTAAACAGAGGATTCAGTCTTTTCTTGAAGCTTGGTAACACTGAGCACTTTCATTTTCTGCTTTCAAATGTATTATTACTGCTCAAGTGCTTTTTTTATGGGAAATTCTTCATCCCTTTTTATGTGATCATAGAATGAAGATCCTGGCCTATCATCAAGGTAATATATGAGAGATATGATTTCAGCTGTATAATTTGTGTGCCTGCGGGAAATCATTTTCCGAGGCGTACCAGAGGCAGTTCTAGGCAGCCATACCTTAAAGCCCACCTGCACTTTCTAATTTAAAGACAAAGAAAGAAGGCAGCTGATGGCAATTTGCGCCTTAAAGCTGGTACTTCAAAGGACAAGGTGAAATCTTTATTGTCAAAAGTCTCTCAGGTCTCATCCCTTTGTGTGATAACATGTATTAATTCTCGAAATATGTTTTACTTTATATGTATAAGTATGTGTAAGTTTGTACACATATGTTTGCAACAAAGGTGTTGAAAAGGATGAAAGTCTATGGATCTCAGATAATGAAACTATAAAGAGAACACATCACCCAGCAGTCATACTATCATCACCTCAAACAATATCTAAAAGAAAATAAAGCAAAATATTGCTAATTTCTCTTGGTCTTGACTCACAACCTAGCTCTGGAGTTTTTCAAAGGCTTCTATTAATAAAAAGTGGTTGTAGCTTTTTATTCATCTAGTAAGTTCTAATTTCTTCACCGTTTTATCTTAAGAGGTAACTGTCAGAGAGCCTCCACCATGCTCTTCCTCTGGGAAAAGAGATCACTGCAACCTGAGCTTCCAGCCTCATTGTGTTCCCAAATGCTGGGTGCTGTGAAATGAGACGAGTACATTTACAGTGCTTTTGAAGGGTGTGCAAATGAAATGAAGAAATAAATGAAGCAGCTGAATGAGTTCAGAGAAACAGCCCTGCTAAAATGCACCCTTGCCCCAGTCTTGACTCAGTCCTGCTGATAGGTGGGTCAGGAGCAGGGGGAGTCTGGGCCAGGCAGGACCCCATCACTGCACAGGGCTGTTGCTGCTCTTCTGTGACAAAAGTGCCCAGGTACCCATGCACAGAATGCAGAGCACACAGGTTAGGCTTAACTTACCCAGCCTAGGGTCTGCAGCAATCTAGCCATTCAAACTTTGGCTGCAGAGGCTCCACAAGGAATTAGCAAGGTTGGGTGTGATGCTTGAGCTGGCCTGCTTGCCTGTGACCCATATAAACTGCAGTCTCAGCATTCCTGCAGCACACAAAGCTGGAAATCACTGTATCTGCTTCTAATGAATGTAGGCTCTGTCCACACTTGGCAGGTTTCTTCAGCCGGTTAGACTAATAAAAGACATTATCTCTCTCTACGAGTTTTACCTCACTTATATCCTGAGATTATCACAGCTCTGCCACTTGGAGGTCAGACAGAGTAACTCTTTGAGATTAGGCAAAGCTACAGTGATATCAGAAGAAATAACCTGAGAATTATGTTCTTAAACCAACACAAAGCTTAAGGCCAGGGATTGGGTAGTTGTCAGGGCTTTGCAGTCCCTCAGGGTGCTCTGGTTCCATTTAGCAACACGATGCACTGCCAGAGGCTTTCTACCAGTGAACTCCTTTGGCATCATGCTATGCAGTGTTTCTTCCTGGGGTGTGTGCTGCGGCTGGTCTTGGGCAGGAGTTGTTGTTTCTTTTATAAAAACCTGCCTATTTTTGCTGGACTTTGAAGCAAGCTGGTCTTAGAACAATACTGGCATGATCTCTTGAAAGAATTTCTGTGGACTGAGGGGAATTTTGAAAGCTATTGTGTGCATTTGTTGCATGGATTTTACCTCTCTCGGCTTCCTACTTGCTAAATCATAACAAATAGAGGATTGTGTTTCATACTCTTCACTGACTCGGTCATATTTTCAAAAGCTATTTATTTTTAATATAAACAAATGAAACAACCTGCCTTGCCTTTTCATATCTACAATCCCTCCTCCTCTCCGTGTTTGCAAAACACTGCAGCAGCCTAACAAAATACAGTGTGTGGTGTTTCCTGCTGTGACCCAAAATACCTACGCGTGCTCTAGCCCAGCCGTGCAGGTTTGCTGCTTTTGGCTATGAGCGGTGAATGCTTTATGTCAGTTAACTATTATATTCCATAGACGCACATTATCCTATCCACATTCCCTGCCAAGGCAGCTTCCTCTTGCAAAACTTCCTTTGTCATTCTCCCACATCTTTCCCATACTTTTTTTTTTTTGGTTTCCTCTTATCCAGCACAATTATCCGGTGTTTTGAAATGCAAAACCAGCCCATTACTTGTAAACATTTCTTTCTTTTTCTCTTCTGGTGCGCCTCTGTTGGATTCGATACTTGTAAGTCCTCTTTTCCTACGTTTTATTTGTCATACTTAATTTCTGACACACCTGTAGTTCATGTGTCTTCCAGAGCCATGAGCTATTTGTGCTATTACCTTGTTCAATACTTTTTTCATTTCTGTCTTTCTCCACTTGATCTTTAGTAAGAAACAGTGGTTTGCAAGCATTACAGTAACGATTCCGCTTAAATGCACAGTATTATCTCACTTGGAAATGGTTGGATTTCCAGGCATGTTCTTTCATCAGGCTGTATGTCTCAATATTCTGGTAAAAATCTTTATAGTACAATGTGTCATATAAATGGCATCCTGCTTTTCCATCCCATGCCAATATTTGTTGTCCATTACAACAAAAAAAAAAAAAAAGAAAAACCAAAACAACAACACAAAAAAACCTCAAAGAAAATCAAAACCAGCTGTCAGTGAGCTTATTGCAAGTTAGCAGTAGTCAAACCTCATACAGAGCAACAACTTGCAATGCCTGTTATAGGTGGGATGCGAAGTTTTTTGCAGGCGTGCTCTCCTTTGAATTGAGTTTGGCAATGGAATAGGAATTGGTGGCTAAAATCATTTATCCTATTATGGTGAGTTGCAGAGGTCTAAGCCATGTTCAGTCCTCTGCATGGGGAGAGGTGTGGGAGGACTGGCCATAGACAGGAGAGCTGGAAGTTGCCTGTGTGGAGTGGCACACTTTCTTGAGGTAATCAGACATCAGGTTTCACCTGCGTTTCCCCAATCATCTCCATTTTAATTTTTTTTTTATATATAGTTCTTTAAGCTACCAAAACAAAACCCATGTTTCAAACCTCTTACGTGTTACAAAGCTGCTGGAGCAGAGACAGTCTATCAAGCATGTGTACTAAGTAAGGGGAGAGGGAGAAGAAGAGTGAGAGAGGCATAATCACAAATACATTCCAAATTTGTACTTGGAATAATATTTTTATTAATACATAAAATACATAAAATATTCTGAGAAATGTATAATAAGTGTGGAGATTGAAAAGTCAAACCAACTTATTAGAAAAACTGAAATATTTTGCTAAACATGAGATAGAATTTGTAAGAGGTGGGAAAGTTAATTTCATACCAATTTTCAATTGATTGCAGAGCAATGGTTGTTACAAAGTCTGTAGATGCAAGTCAAAAAAATTCTATGGACGTTACACAGGTCAGAACTGTTTTAGCCATGAATTCTGAGCAGAAAACAGATCCGATTGTAACACAAACGCCCTCCACAACTTCAGTTAGGCAGTGAAACCAGAGATCAACAAAAGGAATGTCTGAGTCCTGGCTATCTTACATCCTGTGTCACTTGCACTGCTGCTAAATCAGAATGAAAATGTGTCAGTTTGGATTATTCTGTCTGCTTCTCAGAGCTGCAGCAAGTAACACAGGGTGTTCTACACCAGCAGTTTCAACACCAGAATTTCAGATTCATTGCACCTTGCCTGTGAATTGTGCTTAATCTTAGAAACGGGATCCCAGATTCTGGATCCCTGTTTCCAGAGTGGTGAGGTGCCCCAAGAAATAAAATCAGAACTCCCTGTTCATCAGTTTTGTCTCATTCAGTTACAGGGACCAAGAGAAGGCAAAGCGAAGTGGGTTTCTTTTGGTGCGTGCTGCAAAGCCCAATCAGACATGCAAGGAAATCAAAGCCCTGCACTAGCAAAATCCTTGCTGGTTTTACTGGCAGGAGGGGCAGAGGAGAGGCATGCCATGCCAGCAGCATTGTGCTGTGGGGCCTCAGCAAGATCTGGGGTCACTGAGAAATTTGCAGAACTGAAAGTCAGCACATCCTCCCCCGTGTACTGTGGTGTTTATGTGTGGTGGGGATGACAGTGTCTGTACATACAGGCTGATATACTGAGTTTCTTTGCCAGATATCTAAAGATTTTGTACCTCAAGGCTTCAAGGGTTTCATTCCAAATTACCTTCCCTGTATCTCAGGTCACAATTTGCATTTATTGACAGACTCTTCTTGGGAGAGCTGAGTAGAAACTGGAAGTGACTTGTGAGGACAAGAGTAGTTTCTCCTCACCAGACCCCAAGTCACGGGCAAGGCACAGGAGCAGATGCAGGCAGGAGCAGCCTGATCAGCCCTGCCTGCTCCTGAGTGACCAGACAACCAGCCTCCAGCTCCCTCCACTTCTTCCTTTCATCACCCTGCCCTTCCATGGAAAAATAATTTCATACAAATTTTAGAGGAACATCCAGTTAATCAAAACACAGCAGGCTGCCAGCGCAGCCTGAGCAGAACGGTGCTATCGCACACCATGGCACTTTCAATTCTGCTGCTTCATTCTCTTGACAGAGATATTAACAAAAAGAGGAAACAGGCTATTACCGTGACAAAGGCTTTGACAGCGCAGGGAAAATGGCATGTTAACTCAGCATCAGGCAGGCTGAAGCTGGCTGGTAATAACCATGCTCCACTCATGGCACTCAAACCCTTCCTCACCGCTGTGTGGGTGGGTTTGTCTGCTGTGGAGTAGGGCACGTTTTTCCACGCACTTTTACCCACGTTTTGCCCACCTGAGTACTCAGACATAGGAGCCAAGATCCCCATTTTTAACAGAATGGGATATTAAAAGATCGTCTTTAGCCTCCTTTGTTTCAGATCTCAAGCCCTCTAAGTTACATCCACTGATGCCTGGAGGAAGCAAGTCAAAAGTCGCACTCTATTTAATGGACAGGCGGGCTCTTATTTTAAGGGGGAGGCAGCTTCCGCTGTACATGTAGAGGCACTGTCATCTGATTTTATTGCAAGCAGATGTTGGAGTGTGCTTGACTTGGAAAAACCCGTGAGGCTCAGAATTAGCTGCACTAATTGAGGTCATTTGGTAAACCAAGTGTATTTCAGTTGCTTCAAGATCCAATTCAAGACTGCAACAAACAAGGATCAGTTTTCTCTGGGTCTCTAAGAAAGCTCTGGCCATTGCTCCATTCATTTCTCCCTGTTTGAGACCCACTAATGATCAATGTTTGGGAGGCTGCTTTGTTTGGGTTAAGATTAGGGTTAGGGTGCTTTCTCTCTGCCAGTCCCATGCTGTGGGTGGCTGCAGCAGTCGCACACCTTAGGCAGCGCTGACACAGAGACTGGTCTGTCAAACCCCTGTCATTAAATTGGTCAAAAGATGAGCAGTTACAGCTCTGGATGGTGCTCTGGCCATTTTTGAGCTATGACTTCAATTGCTGTTGCTGTTCTCTGGAATTTGATATTCAAAATAATTTTCCTGACCTCCTCCCTCATAGTCTATTGAGGTCCTGAATTCCTTAAGCCAGGAACTGCCCCTCTGCCCACAGGAATAACTGGGCTCACTGGGTTCTTTATCAGTGTGAATAGTAACACAGAGAGCACATTTGCATAAAGGTGTAGCCTCTTCTGTTACATCTGGTAATATAAATGGGAAAGATAGACAAGCCTTGGGATGTTTATCAAGTCTGACAAAGCAACAGAAAAAAAACCCCAAAGATTTACAAGGTCGTGATCATTGGAGGGTGTCCAACTACCCAATCTTTTTAAGTGATTTTCCTGGAAAATAGAATAAATGTAAGTAACTGGTAAGTCTCTTTTTTTCTTTTCCCTTAGTAATTGAAGTTGGTTTAATTAAGTCAATCCGAGCCCGAGCTGCTGGTCAGACCCCTCTTCCCCTGCCCCTTATTCCTGCTTCTTCCACTGGGCAGGCACTGATGCAGGGACAGACATCCTGAGATCTGGTTCAAGGAGCTGATCTGTCTCAAAACATATCCCTGGCCCCCAGCTGCTTGTTCCTGCCCCCAAAGGAGCCCCATGCTCATGCTAGCAGAAGTATTTCTGTGTCCATCCAGTGGACCGCGCTGGGAAACTGATCCAGCCGAAGAATAAACAGGGAAACACAATGTGTTTTTCTCCCAGCTGAACCAGTTTCCCAATCTGATGTGCTGGGCTGCTGAGAAAGTACATTCAGAGGCAGAACAGAGGACAGGGACAAGAATGAGATCATTAGAGAAAAGGACAAAGTGAACCTGAAGACATGTGGGCTGAGCTGAGTCCTTGGAGCTACAGGCAGATCTAGGCTGAGCGGGAAAATAGGGCATTGCGGCAGCTCCGGCTCGTCCCGGGACAGAGGGGACTCTCCCGCAGCAGCTCTGTGAGCAGACACAGATCTCTCTGAGAGACCCAATAATAAATAGTTACATGCTCGGACACCAGGTCTTCAGCTCTGGATACAAACAGGGGGGTGGTGATGTCAACCAAGAGCTCTAAATAACATCTCCTTGTCTCCCTGTCACGGCCTGGGAATCGCAGCTGTGGGACTGGGGAACTGGGTGTATGAGGACTCCTGCGAGGCTGGGCAGGGCGTGCTGTGGCTCCCAGCTGTGTCCAGACCCCGGCTTTTCTGCTGTCCCCAGGCTGTGATGGGGAGCTGCTGCTCCTTGCTTGGCACACACCTGGTGGTTTCAGTGTGTTTTCTTGCTCTGCAAAACAGATGAGAGAGAGGGGGAAGGTGATCAGATAAAGGTTTAGAAAGCGTAAGGAAGGTGTAGGAACAATCTTTTCTACAGATGGGAGCAAATGCTTTGACTGAAAGAGGAGTTTATATCTGGCATTAAGGTCTGATGTGGTTCCACCACCTCCCCTCTGCCCCCAGGGCTCTGTGGGGCAGCACTGGGCAGCAGGTGTGGGTCTCCTCACAGCCTTGGTTCCCCAAGGACATCCCAAGGTTTCCATCAGCCCTTGCAAGGAACTGGGGCTTGCAGCATTTTTGAAAAGGGAACCAATTGGCTGAAAAGTAGCCTTTTTTTGACAGCTGTACTGGGTGCTGGTGTTGTCCTTTCAATATCAGCCTACTCCACCCCAGCACAACATCCAGCCGAACAATCAGGAAGCTCTAGCTCCATGTTTTGTAAAAAACCGACCAACCAACTGAAAACCAAACCAACCAACCAACCAAAACTTTTAAAGTTTTTTTTGAATGTCACTCCCAAGAAAAAGAAGAAGTTTAACTCAGAGGTAGATAATGTTAATGACTGTAAAGTGTCAAGAATAACAATGTAGGAGCCCATAAGATGCATTTTAATGTGAATGTTTATCTGGAAAATAAGTCAGGGTATTTTCCCAGACTGGTAAAATTCAAGACAAAACTAATAGCATTTTCATTTTATCTAGTGTTTACCACAAAAATAAAATGTAGCACAGACGGTATTGACTGTTCAGAAATACAGATGCAGCCATCAATATAAGAAGAAATTGGTAAGACACTTCTCCGTTCTTGAAAGTGTGCTTTGAGTGGCTGCAAAGTTTTTAATGATGTTGACATTCAGATGGTCACAGTGAAGCTTCGGCACAAATGTCTTCTGGAGATGAATGAAGCTGCTTATGATTCAGAAATATTATTTCAGCATATGATAGGTGCTGTTCTCAGACACCACATCAATTACACCTTTTTTCACGATAAAGATTTTCCTCACAAGCAAAGCATAAAGGTTACACAAACCATCAACCAAAAAAAGTCTTTGTATTCTGAAAAAGAAATAATGATGTCAAATGAAAGAAAAAAAAAGTTTACTGACGAGTTTTATTTTACTCTGGATGAAAGTTTTGGTTAGCTATAATAATTTCTCTGCTAGCAAATATATTCTGTCTGCTTTACTGCTGACACTGCCTCCCCTATTTTACTTCTCTGACCTTCAACTTCAGACTTTGTATAGTTTTGCTTTCTTCTGCTCCATGTTGTTGCAGAAATTGTGTGTCTGCTTATTTCTGGTTAGTAATCCTGTGCCATCTGGAGCATGTTTTGGTTTTTGGTTTATGTCTCTTATTCTCTGTTTCTTTATAAAAAAGACAATTTGCAAGTTAATCATACAAAACATAAACTCTGAGTGAGTCCAGAGGAGGGCCAAGATGATGATCATAGGGCAGGAGCACCTCTCCTATGCTGACAGGTCGGAAGAGTTGGGGTTACTCAGTCTGGAGCAAAGAAGGTTCTGTTGAGACCCTATAGCATCTTCCAGTACCTAAAGGGGGTATAAAGAGAGATGGAGAGGAATTTTTAGCAAGGTCATGCAGTACTAGGACAAGGGGGAATGGCTTCAAACTGAAAGAGAGTTGGTTTAGATCAGATGTTAGGAAGAAATTCTTTACTGTGAGCATGGTTAGACACTGGAATGGGTTTCCTAGAGAAGCTGGCAATGCACCATCCCTGAAAGTGTTCAAGGCCAAGTTGGACGGGACTTTGAGCAACCTGGTGTAGTGGATGGCATCCCTACCCATGGCAGTGGGGTTGGAACTAGTTGGTCTTTGAGGTCCCTTCCTACCCAAACAATTCTATGATTCTCATTCTGTGATTCTATGTTTTTAAAGCTGTTGAAAGAAATTGCCCTGACAGCACTAAGTATCCATTGTCCTGCTCTGCTGACTCAGGGTTACCAGTGAAGGAGGGTGTGAGGCTCTCAGAAGAAAAGGAGACATGCTGTCTGCAACCTCCACCCTAGCAGCCACTGCCAGAGGGTTTTGAGATGCTCATTTTAGGTGTGTGGAGCAAAGTTAGTCTCCTAACCTCCAAGAAACACTGCACGTGTGGTGTGAATGTGGCCATGTTACAGTGGGAAAATGTCTCCCCTTAGCAGAGTTTGCCAAGATGAAAAGAGGTGAACAAAATTTCCAGAGCTGGCATCCATGAGAAATCTCGCTTTGAGATATGCCATGAAAACCGGCGCTGAGCAGCCAGCCTATGTGCATACCAGAGAATAAGCAATTAGGGTACATTTTGTTTTGATTTGTCTTTTTCTGGATATTCTGTTTGGGTTTTTTTTACACAATCATAGCATCTAAAAAAAGGGATTGCATGCTGATGGTCAGGGAAGCCGTAATTTACATGATTACTGAAATTACTTATTCAACAGTTACTTATCTCACCAATTCATCATTGTTTAAATTTTAATTCGGTGACAATGTAACCTCTGGAAAACACTGCTTGCATCTATAATTAATAGATTGTTATGCTCTGTAGTTTAAAATTTGATATACTTCCCTCAAACTCTGTGAAGAAGTGTTTCATGTGATCTCTTTCTGAATTCACAACAGATGAAAATGGCCTGCTAGGTTTCACACAAGGAGGTTCATTTGTAGGGAGATGCAGATCCAGTTTGCTGTTTGCTGTCTAACACAATTTAGTCAGAGCAGCACAGCCCTCCCTTTTTCTCCTGACAGCAATTCTCCCTCCAAAATGAGGCTCTGGCAGTCTGCTTTTGTACAAAGTAGACTCAAATGTAATTATGCTGCTATGACAACTTAGTCTTAGAGCACTCGCAGTCCTTTTTCTTCTCATCTTTGTAGAGCTGCTACAAGTAGAAAGTGATTCTGTTTTTTCTTCTTCCAGTATAAATAGAAATACACATCAGTGAGGTCCAAGCTGTACTGGTATAAGGTCAGGGTCAGTCCCAGTGTATTAAACTTAAACATCATGTGATGAAAAGAGGGAGAAAATGTAAAGTGCTCAGTCACCCAGCCCTGTCTTAATGAAAGCCGTGTTAACCACCCCTGTCCACACATCTGCATGGGGAAGGAAACTTTCTCTATTTGAATACCCACATGGAAAGAGAGAAACCATGGCCACATCTCTCCCCACCTCACCCTTCCTCAGGAACAAGCCACATAAATTCTTCAGAGCCCTTGGTTGCAGTGTTTAGTCCTTGCAAAAGAGTCCTGTCTGTGCTCCCATGCAGGCTGCTCCCGGGGCTGGGATGGCTTACAGCCCGAGTCACTGCCATGCGGGGAGGCCAGCAAGGAAAGGAAACAAAACGCAAAGAAACTTCTCTGGACACGGCACGGTGCCTCTGAAGGAAGGCAGACCGAGGAGCTGGGCTCTGCACGGGAAGAGCCAGTGAGGAGAAGCTGGCTGGAAGGACCACACTGGTCACCCAGCTTACTGGAGAGATTGGCAGTTCTGCTGGGAGAACATCACAGCAAATGCTTGATAGCTGAGGAGTGTTTTATGGAGAGCGGGAACACACTTTCTGTTCCCTCCTGCCCTGTCCTTGTAGGGCTCTGAACCTGACATCTCCTGCGCTGAAAGCAGAACCTCTGCTGTAACAGATTTCAGCTTCCCCTCAGACCTTCTCGTCCAGCCTTTGAGGCAGGCAGTAGAAAGGGTCTTTCGAGGGTCACCTCAAAATTTGGAGCATGGTGCAGGCACACTAAGGCAGAATGCCTCGGGCCAGGCCTGAGGCAACATGTGGTTTCGCCATCAAGATGTCTCCGTTAATTACTACCAAAGCCAGAGGTTTTACATTTGTTTACCTTTGATGAGTTATGTCCTGCAAAAAATTGTGAGTGTAGCCAACATAACTTAATTCACAGTGACACCCAGGGAGCCATGGAGAGGTGCCAGAGGTGTGATGGAGAGCATTTTAGTTTCATGTGGCTTCCTGAAGCTCCCTAGAGCACACTGAAAACAGTCCAGCCATTTTTTTCTTTTTATTTAAGGTAAAAAAATATTCCCTTTCCAGCTGTGAAAGCAACTGCATAGGCCAGAACAGAAGGTGTTTGCGGTAAAAAGACACACAGGCTTAGCCAGACTATTTTGATCTTTTTTTTTCCTCCCTGAATTCTCCAGGGAGGAGAGGTGCCAGCATCAGAGGACAGGAGAGAGATCCAGGGATTCTAATTTTTTTTTCCTTCTGAGCTGAGCTCTGGAAGAAATAGGAACTTCTATCACTTGACGTCCTCTCTGTCACTTAGGCTGAGACCCGAGGTCAGAAAAAGACTGTTCCCAGTTGGTGTGGCTGAGACAGTGACCAGACCCAGTGAAGGGCAGGAGAGAGGTCACGTCACTGCTTCTGAAACAGGCTCTTGTCTAGAAGCAGTGAGCCAAACCATACAAGCATCAAAGTCCCTGAAGTCCCATGACCCTCACTCCCATGCCCCTCTTCCCCTCCACCATGCAGTCGCCCTGCAGCAGAGATGTAATTCCCCACCTTCTCTCGCCCCAAAGCACCCACCCAGAAGGTGCCACATCAGAACTGGGGGTAAACAGGGTGAGCACCAGGGTCTTAGAGGAAGCCACCCCTACAGCCACTTAGGGTGCCACAATAAAGCCTCAAAAACAAGCTAAGGAATAGCAAGTGTTAATTTTTGGGCCTATGTAAACTGTGTGGATTGCTCCCTTGCTTCTGCAGGGCTGTTTCTAAGCGTAACCCTCCGTAGCCTTGGAGCAGAGGTGGGACCTAATTCCCAAGACAAGGGGACTCTGACAGTCACAGTGGGTCTGGACTGTTATGCTCTCCCACCCTGAGTGCTTCATTCTGGGTGATCCTGGGTGCTGCAGAACCAATGTCTGTCAGCATGGGCATCACCCACATCCACAGGTGGCCTGGTAACTCAGACACAGAAAAGCTGCTTTCAAAATGGCATCTGTCAGCTCTTTCTCTTCCTCTCTCCCCTAACTCAGACAGAGAGAACAGACACCACTGCAGGTGTTTTCCCTGTCTCATTTTGACATCTTTGTGAAGTGACACTGTCAGAGAGATATCTTTCCTGTGAAGGAACACCTCCTTTTCCACTTGCTCCTTGACATTTCAGTGGATGAACTAAGAAGATTCTGGCCTCTATTTTAATCAAGTAATACAGATCTCCTGTACAGGCTGGTTGCCCTAGAGCTCACTACAGCAGATGAGAGATGTCTTGTCTGAAACACAGACCTAAACCCGGCACTTGTTGCACAAACACTCTTTCTGTCTCAGAGCCCGCGTTTGCCTCTGCGTGTTTTCTGACCTGTCATAACGTTGCCCTCTAAACACCTCCTGGCCCAGACCTCACGTTTGCTCTGGTGGGTGCCCCTTTCTCTGTCTCGCTGTCTAGACTTCCTGTGTTTTGCAGACTAAGAGTTTGTCTGAGACACTCGTGAAAGCCGAGACAGATCCGTGACAAAGTAATGCTGATTGTGGGAACTGTCCACGGCTGAGGGAGGTAAATCTGGAGGGGAACTTTCTGTGTCTCCATTGACCTACTGGTCAGATGGTTGACTGCTGCAGCCTGTTTGCTGTAGAGGTTCCTGGGGAATCTTTCCTAGGGGAAGTCTTAATGCATCTCCATATGCATGGCAGCTGTTCTTCTCTAGGCAATCAGTGTTCCCAAGCTGATTTCATATCATGTCTATTTTACTCCCAACCTCCCTCCCCTCTTGCACATACTGCTCCCTACACCTCCCCATTGCCAAAAGGACACCACCACCCCGCTCTACCTCTCATCCACTTTGTTCTCAGCTTTGAGGGGACTTTCCACACGATCCCTGTGCACCTCCACTCTCGGAAGCGGGTCCCCGTCTGCTGTGCTGCAGCTGCAGGCAGAGCTGCACCTCAGCCCCACACACTGGCTGCTTCATCCTGTTCACATGAATGATTCCTCAGAAGTAAAACTCCTGTTTCTGTCTGAGATCAGAATACCTGAGCATGTTCATTACTAAAAGTACGCCACATTCACAAGAGAAAGGGGCATATGAAAGCTTTATATTCGCACAGTCTTGATTCTTCTACAGTCTTGTACCATCAATCATATCCCCGCAGAGTACAAAACAATGCCCAATGCTGTCTCTTGTATTTACTTTGTGAAGATGTTAATGACTGTGGGAGCGAAATGAAGTGGTCCTTCCCTGAGGAGATAATACCATTTTGTTCTGAGAGGCAGGTCGTAACAGATGGGATGTACGTGCACTTACTTTCTTGTGTGCACTTCTCATTTCTCCTTTCCTGTTTTTTTGCAGAAGCAAAGTTAGGAGTGACTCATACCAATTGATGGTTGACAGCAAGACAAATATTCTCTGCTTTGAGGGTTTCGTAAGAGAAGGAACGGGCATCACACTCTTCCCTCCTTCTCTGCAGATCACATCACAGTCTCTCAAGAAATGGTAACTTTCTTCCAGATGATTCTTATACTTAATCTTAACAATAGCAATTTGTGATCAATAAAGTAAAAGTCAACTGATCCAGCATCATAAAAAGAGCTCGGAGTTCATTGGAATTCTAGTTGAGTTTCCTTTGTTGGCTTATATAGTAGTTGGACAAACAATGTTCCTGGTTCTGATTCCATGTTAGATTCTACGGCTCTGTATTTCACAGCTACCATAAAAGCAGGTGCTGCAGTGATGGGAGCCATATAAGTACCTGGATAGATGATAAAAATATTGTTGCTGAGCGCTTCAGGGTGTGCTTTGCGTGAGGAGACACTTAATCTAAAGAATAAGGGATTGTTAAATTTTACTATATAGCATATGCAATACTAGAATTTATTAGTCTATTGTTCAATACAGCAACTGATGTGCTGTTTTAAGTATTCTTTTTTTAATCCGTGACATAAAAGAAGTTCCCAAACTTCCTGACTCAGTTTTCCTGTTTGCAATATGTGAATACGGTTGATACTAAGCGAAAGTGCAGTAAATTAAACAGCAGAATAGATATATAGCACACAGGTGGAACATGATTCATGCGTGTCCTTGAGAAGAGCTGGGCTTTCCCCAGACTAATAAAGGACTGATTTCTAGTAAGGTAAGGGCAGACAGCAGACACTGCTTACTCCCCGCATGTTCGAGAGCATGCAGGAGAGCTGGTCAGGGTTATCTCTACCGCAGCACTCTTCAAGCTGTCTGTAACCATTGGTTAATAACACACTCTTGTGTGGACGTCCAAAGCTGAGACAGTTCAGTAACTCAGTCTCAGAGGGCTGAGCATTCATTACTTGCCATATATAATAGTAATTAGTGGAAATTATTGACAATCTTTTCTTTTTTCATATGTGAGCCGTCCAACACATTTTTGGATTTTTGCGTTGACGTTTGGTTTCTGTTTTAAATTGACAGGTTTAGCCCATAGCTGCTTTCAGCACACTAGGAGGGGAGAGTGCCATTTCTTTACCTCCCTGCTGTTTGAGGGAAAAGCGGTTGTTCTTTACACAAAATCTCTATCAGTGGCAGCTTTTAAAGACTTCCTTGTGTGATGTCTGAATTTTTAAAAGTTTTGGAGTGCCAGGTTTTTCTGCATAAAAGCTGCTTATCCCTCAACTGCAAGAACTTCAAACAGTTTGCTGACAGCACGTAGACAACCCCAACTGAAATAACTTGAGTTGGCTGTAGCTTCTCTCGGCAAGTGGGGGAGATTAAGGGCAAAAGCCTGCAGTGATGAAGATTGTTACGCTGAAGTCCCTCTCTGCTCTCCATCTCTCCACATCTCCAGGCACGACCAGCACTTCCCTGCCTTGCAGTGAGTGTGCATGGCTGTTGCACAGACTCATCTGCAGCAGCAGCAGCAGCAGCAGTCTGTCCCTCTGTGCTCTCTGCATGCTGGAACCTGACTCTGCCAGGAGGCAACCTGTGCTCCACAGTGGTGCTTACACACGGCTGGTGGTTGTCTCACACTGCTTCATGCTAGCTTGCAAAGCTGAAGTGGTTACTTCACCCATTTCGGTGTCTGACACTAATTCATCCCTCCTCCATGCCTCCAGAGTAGCAGAAGAGCACAGTCCATTTATGCTTTGTTCAATTTTCACAGGAGGCAGAGAGATGCATTTTAATTATTTTAATCTGGGTACGTGCAGCACAGAGGGACAGTGTATTGATTTTTCTGTTTATTTTTTCCACCTCTGAATGAATAAAGCTTTTTTACTCAGCAGCTGTACGCTCATAACCTCAGGCTCACAAATATTTGTCATTTCAGTTGACTCTTCCCTCCAGCTTTCACCTACCTGTTTCATATCTTGAGGATCTACCTTTATTGTAAATGATACTCAGAGGCATTAAAATGTAAGATAGACATTGATATCAGCCCCCTGTTTTTTGGGATCTGAAAGGAGAAAGCCACTCCGAGAATAGGGACCTGTAGCAAATGGGAAGCTGACCCCTGTGACTGCAGTGTGTACAAGATGCTCGAGTACCTTTGGGAATATAGACCCTGATGTCTGCGTAAATAGCCTGCTGTAAAAACAGTACCAGGGTCTGTGGCATCTCTGTCTGTCTATCCATGCCCAGTTTCTACCGGAATAAGCAGAGACTACACAGGTCAGTAGTTATGGGAGAGGAAAATTTTTTACTGAGGGCTTTTTGGGTGCTGTTTTAAGACAATTCCCAGCAGCAGGTGCTGGGAAGACACAGGTGATCCTCCTTTGAGTGTGTCAGCACTCAAACCTGGATGCACACACAAGCATTGTGCCCTCACGGCAACCTGTTTGTCTCCTTTTCAACCTGGTGCAAACACTGGATGCCTAAGGAAATGGAAACTCCTTTCTAACAACTGGCTTAGTCTCAAAATACTGTTTGTATGGATCCCAAATTTAGAAACTGTATTTTCACCTGGCTCACAGGGAAGCCTGCATTTTCACTGTAGATGGAATCAAGACAGGCAGCTTCACAAACCTCACGAAAGTTTTACTTAGCAGGCAGACCAAGGCTATCACTGAACACAGAAAATACTTTTGAAAAGGAGTGAAAACACTGTGAGGCAAGGCACTGGAACAGAGAAGCTGTAGATGCCCCATCTCTGGAAATGTTCAAGGCCAGGTCGATGAAGCCCGGAACAACCTGATCTAGTGAAAGGTGTTTCTGCCCATGGCTAGGGAGTTGGAACTAGATGATCTTTAAGGTCCTTTCTAACCCAAATCATTCTATGATATCTTCTGGTTTTTGTGCTTGTGCTGATACTCCACACTGAAAATAGCTGATGGTCCCTGCCTGGC